>SGPK01000269.1:0-32281 GCA_004802695.1 Phellinidium pouzarii
TATAGGACAAATATGTAGTCTGAGAGACTGAGCCCCCCCAACCCCCCCCCAAAAGGAAAGGAAGAGAGAAAATGAAAGTGAAAACTCACGCGCTCGTCATGTGTGTATCCTGCGTCGGTACAGACTCCTCGGGTGTAGAAATTGAAGGAGCAGAAGGTGCTCCTGCGCGAGTTTCGAGACTAAGGGAGAGACGCTGAGCAAGTATTCTATTCGGCAGATAAGCAGAAAGGTAAGAAGAGAAAAGACTGGATATTAACGTCTATCGAGTGATCGACGGCCAAAGAAAGCAACGGAAGAAGAGGATGAAGAGTGCAGCAGCACGATAAGTAGAGACGGTAGTGAATGAGAGAGGATATCAGGGATGAGGAAGAGGAAGGCGAAATAAAATACCTTTGTGCATGCCCCATGTTCAAATTCGTGTCTCCGCTCGCCGCTGTCTCATCTTTCTGTTTGACGTCCGTCACGCTTCTGCCTGACGTTTCGCCGCGAGAGCCACGTGTTGAAGACGTTCGCGGTTGAGAAGAGTCAATGAGGGTTGTTGGAGCAGCAGCGCCCGCAGGTAGAATTGATCGCGTAGATTGTGGAATCGGAGGCAGAGGAGAGACCGAAGGCAAGCCCGGGGACGAGGCATGGGAAGATGCGGACCTCGCACGACCAGCAGGCGCAGGCGTCCTCGTCGAGCTGGACAACACATCGTAAGCACACTGAGATCCTCCAACATGCCATTGGGAAAGGAAAAACAACGCACGTCGGATCTGCCACGGCTCGGACACCACCGTGTGGATTCCCTGTATTCGCGCAGTCTGCTTTTCGGAGTTCGTGCGTTGGCATACTCGCAGTAGCACTGATAGTTGGGGCGTTCGGGCGGAGCGTGTCTCGCAGACGCAGACAGGAAGCAGAGACTTCGCTTCTAGCAGTACTAGTGCTATATGTCACCTTTTTTTTCCAATCCGAGTTGCGCGTGAATACAGCACTAGTATGTGGGAGTTTCGTCGTCGTCGTCGTCGTCGTCGTCGTCGTTGTCGTTGCTCTGGTCTAAGGAGGAACGCAAAGAAGGAATCTTCGGGAGCTGCAAGCCTCCCAAACCAGGATAGCATCCGGGACGAGAATAAATTTGAAAGAAATAATTTTTTTTTTTTTTTTCAAAGAAGAGACGCGCTGGCAGCGGAACCTAACCCGTGGAACGTCACCTGCCAAATCNGGGGGAGCCGATCACTTCTCTCCTCGCCTAACAACATGGCCTTCGCTTACAACGTTCACTTCCATGCAACCCCTCTCTCTTCACCATCCAGAGGAAATTATAGCAGAGAGATATTCATGANTTTTTTTAACTGTCTCAAAAGATCGGAGAATTGACAAGGAAAGGAACTCAGTGAGACAGCCTTAGACAGGGGTTTTCTACCCGTCGGTAACAAGTCACGCGTCCGCGGGGTAGAGACCCAGCCACTGGCCACCCGAGACATGTCTTTCCGCAAAGTCTCACCAACCCCTTCCTTAAAATTCCCTAGACAAAGACTAGGAAAAAATTCTAGTCTTACGATAACGCACATTCCTCTAGGCACAAAATGAAGGCACGAGCTGATCAGGACGAGCTTCGATCTAACGGGTTCGCATTGCAACTGCTGAGGGCCTGAGGCCATTGGTATTTTCTCTACCCGAGTCCCTGAAGGCATTAAATTTTCAAAGGCGTGCCTTTGTATTCCTATCGCCTGTACAACCCACAGGTCTGTCTCGCAGGTTAAAGCGGACTGGGCGGAAGACAGTCGTGATCACCATCAAAGTACCACAAGATGCATNAAAAACAAATTCGTCGCGCAGACGCCCGCCCAGAATTAGCTCGGATTACAAGCTTTCCGATAGCGGCCTTCATTTTTCACAATGAACGCCCCGACTAGGTCTGTTGATTTGAATGGAAGAGCCGCGTGTACCTATAATCCATTCGCATCTATCACTAGTCCTCAATTTATCAATCATGGACTACTGATTATTGTTCCTTCATCATCTTCTGTCTATGTATTCCTGGGCTTTTATCCAGGAGCCCAAGGAATCAAAGCTTGAAGTCCAGCAAATTACGGCGAAGTATACTGAAATAGTGTACCCTAACCCTTAGACCTTCCAGCTGAAATTAATTGCACAATTCCTTGATGTTTTCTTTATACTATAAGAATATTTCTAGTTCAATTTTAGGTCAGAACTACTTGTATTTACAGTCTCAACAAATTAAATGGTCTTGTTCAGAACGCCTGAACCAAGTTTATTTGCTGGTAATGTCTTACAAATAGCGTCTTCCCTGCATAGAATGTTACTTAATGAACCATAATGGTTACGCGTACACATACGCATAAGTGATTGTTGGGCCGTACTTTAAACTCCTCACAATTCCTCATTGACACTTTCCTAGTGTTCTCTGCTGGCTGGCCATCCGCATCACAATGCATATGCTTCTAAAACAAATCAGTTCAAGCCTTAAAAAACGACAGATGAACTTGCGACATGTAAAAATTTAGTTAGTCGGAACGTGCTTATTAAAGCATTGAGCTAGTGTGACGTTGCTATCCCTATGCGGTTTGGTAAACAACTACCTGTGAATCCGCATGATCATTCTCTAGTGAGACTCTTTAGCCCAGTGGCTTCAGTCTCGATAGAGGTCCGGTAAATGGTAATCCGGTAGTATCCTTGCAACGATATTGCGCCTTCTTTCTGAAATCGTGATAGCGACAGTATGAATAGTTGTAAAGTTCCTCATATAATGTGTAATCTCACAGACCGCTACTTGGAACTCTTGAGGGCTTGCAAGTGTACCGGTTACTGGGAAAAAGCTATTCTATGTTATGCAGTCTAATGTGCGTATGTCAACACCGTTTTCCGAAATGAAGAGATGAGATAAAAATGCACTAATATATATGACGAGCTTAAATACTGTGAGGACCTGTCACGAGTAAGCAGAATAAACAATGAATTTAGAATATGTGAATACATACATATGTAAGTCGGTGATGATTGAGCACTGTAGTCAAGAACTGTTACGTCAAAGAAGAAACTGGTATTCCCATGATAGTGAAAGTCCTTGTAAAATTATGGTTCGCCTACCTCAGCACTCGGCAGTGTCACTGCAGCGATACGATCTAAATAAATGCGGGGCGTACTTTTAGAACATCCGATCTGGAGAGGTTATGCGCTCTCCGAAGTCTCTTAGCAACCAAGATCAAGTTGTAAGCAAGGCCGTCGCCAAAGTAATGTGTATTCGAGCAAAGGGGTAGGCTAAAACAGCAACGATGGTAAGGACGTGCTGTGTCGCAGATCTAGCGACAGGAGGTAAATACAGCAGTCGAATATAACGGAAATAAATAGAGCGGACGTGGATACTGGTCTGAAGAAACAGTCCCTTTCATTACAGTAATCGTCGAAAGGAAGGACTGAGGACTTACTAGCGAAGTGCTCTGCGCTGAGTTCATGGATTCATCACCGAGTTCTCTTCGATTTTCTCGATCTCTTCGATCTCTTCGAGTTGGTTTTCCGTGTTGGTTTCGGAACTGCAGTTGAGCTAGCCGTAGGATGTGCTCCGCGGAGGCGAACACGACCATCTTTCAAGTGCTCAGTAATGATAGGACTCGCAGCAGGACGAAACTTGTGTTCGTCAGAATATCTGTATGAGATAATTATCACGTCACGAGTTGAGCAATGAAAATGAACAGAAAAACATAAACACAACCGAACGCCAGACGCACCGGTTGGCGTGCACGATCTTCGGTGGACGCTTGCCGTTCGTCGCGGTGAGAAGAGTGAGCAGGACCCAGACGAGGACGAGCGCAGAGATTATAGTAAGTAAACGCCGCCAGCGAGATTGCGTTGGAATTGGACGTGTTGGCTCGTCGGGTTCTTCAACGTTCTCCGAGTCCTTTTCGTCAACATCCTCCTCCTCCGCGGACCAGTCTCGTTCCTTTTCGCCTTCTTTTTCCTCGTCTCTATTTTTGCCTTCAACAACGCCATGTTCGGCGTACACAGGCGGTTTATCTGTCGGCACAATAGAATGCTCAGAGCCCAAAGACATTGATCAGAATCTATGTTGACCACTGCTGAGGTGTAAAAATTGCTGACTAATCATCACACGTTGGGAGACTCCGCATGTCAAGTCAAGTACAATTAGTAACTGTGGCTTGCAAATGCATATCCACTCAAAAAAAAAAGACAGGAAGTACAGCGCCTCGTATAGACACGTCGATGACATGACCTGATTTCATTAATGTGAAACATCAATCAGGTGCTGGATGTGCAAGCGCAACCATCTAAGTATTATGTACTACATTTACACATCCAAGTAGAATATCAGTCGCTCTTACTATGAAGCGAAGACTCGCATAATTCATCTCGAGCAGAAATCGCCCTTAGGCAAACAATCTATCGGCACTTTTCGAGGTTCCCATACAGATCTGAAAGTCAATAGGAAAAAATCGTCCGAAAACAGTACGTTTCCTTTGAAACTCGGACTTGCGTGTGCGCACCGCATTTTCAAATTTCATCTTCTTCTCCTTCTTACTGTGTACTCTTGACTCAAAGAGAAAACACGCTGAAGCTATCCAATGACATACAAAATCTGACACATACGAATCATACAAATAGAGTTGCCTCGGTCTTATCACCGAATGTCCGTGCCCATCTGCTGTTTTACTTGTAAGGATATGTAGCACAGCTGCATCGGGCGAGACAGATCCCGACTCAAAGTCATTAATTCGGCCTTCGGGTTAATGGACTTGACGATCGGACCCGATTGTTCATGTGCATGAGGCTTGTTAGTATTAAGTTAGTAACATCCAGCGTGGTGGAATTGTTAACGAGCCTGATTGAATGTTAGGAGAAGCAGAGTCTTTTAATTTGTTATGCACCGATTTCTGTCAGTTCCGTGTACCCGGAGATATATCTCTTTAGTACAGAGAGTGCATAACTGGACAAGCTTTGCTATGTGCGGGGAGCCTGAACTGTCTGACAACTTAAAGTACGTGTTCCTCGTATGATCGCTGCTCATTAAAAGGAATCTATTGCATCCATTTGTTAGTCGCGGCTCGCGAAATATCCTAATGTCGAATGTCGAACAATCCCCAAGCAATTCTTCTAAAACCTAGCGAAAGCTTTGAACTTATGAGCTAAGATCATATAAAGTCGTTTGATAAGCATTAGTTTTTTTACATCCATAGACGTTATCCATGCTTGTCTGGTATAGATGGCGCACGTCGAAGCGATGGTCTTTTTTGTTGAATAATTCACACAGAAATATTGAGGAGATGGGAAGAGATTGCGCCGGCCCTAGAGATAAACGCCTCCCCTGAACTTTATTGTACAAAAGCGGTATGCCTCTGTATTTTGTACCATTTCTTTCCATCGTCGACAGATGCGGTATGCCAATAAGACTTGGAAACGGAGTTTTTTTTGCGTGTTCCAAGAGGTAAGTTGAATTTGCTTTCTGTGTGGCGTCGCCTGTGGACTGGCGTCTTCAAATGAAGATATATCAATATTTCAGTTATCCCTGTCTTAATTGTTTTGTGTCGAGATCTTGAAAATCTGTTCATCATTCTCTGAATCGCTTCTAAGCTCTCTTCATATGTATGCTGACTGATTTATATTTATATTTGCAGGTCAGAGGTCACATGCCTGTTTCTGTTTCTGTTTTTTTTTTTTTTTTTGATTTCCTTTAACGTAGTAGATGTCGGTTTGTTTACAATGTCGCTATCGATATATGATATGATGTGCGGCAGCTCGTGGTTTATTTGCAAGAAGTGCGACGGCGTGGATTCAAGAAGCAAAGTGATGCCCAGCTGACAGTGATGCCGCCTTCTTTTTTCGGTTGCGGCGTAGCCGGCTCCGAGATTCAAGTGCATCTGAAGAATTTCGGAGCCTTCAAGATACGTACTGTCTTCTTGTCCACATGTTCGCGATATCTTGTGAACAATGTGGTCTATATTTCAACAGTTGCAGGCAAAACTTAGTCTAAAGCAAGTGAGTCCTTTCTGCGGCGGGCCGATAGGTCCTATATCATCTGCAAGGGTCGTCGGTATGCGAGTTCGGGCTCTGAGATGACGTTCTTTAAATCGATATCTCTCGCTTTTACGTGTATCCTTCTAAGTCTTGCCAATGGTGGCATCTCGCAGTCTGGTCGTGAGTCACACTGCCCTCCATTTCAGGTGCTGGGCCAACATATTAGCTGTGTAGTCGCCGCAAAGAAGTACCTCAACTTACCCTTGGGTGCGATCAAACCTTCCGGATGGCTGCATGACCAGGTGTGCTATGATGTCAGAAAGAATCATATCAGAAAGAGGCCTGTGCATCTACTCAGCTGTATCGCTTTTTACCAGCTTATGGTTCAAACTAACGGTCTGTGGGGACATGAACATGATTTCTACGACTAGTGAGAACATTTTATGTCGTGTAGCTGTATGACGCTCATGGTCTCCTAGTGTTGCGCAGACAGACTGGCTAGGTGAGCAGCAACCATGACCTGTTCGTAAAAACATGGGTCCATTTGGGTCTACTTTTTCAGGTGGAGACTCTTTCTACTCAGATTTAGAGGAAGGTTCGTCTGGTAACGTCTTGATCGTTGGATATGTTCTGATACTTAATCGTAATTTCTAGCCGGAAGCTACTGGTTTGTGCGTACTTCTTTTCGATCATCTTCTTCTAGTATTCATTGCCGGCATGTATTGCATCTGAATATTATAATGATGGATGTGTAGAATGCGATGGTGCCGAACGCCGTGCTTGTCGACTCTGCCGAACTTCAGTCACAGACTCATTATTTTCTCGATTTCGTGCTCGAGAACCAAGACGAGTCGGGCTGGCTCGGGCCGGAAGTGTTTGATGCCAGCAAGCCGCGTTACCTTTGGGCACGGTGCATCCAGTTTCTTATCGTGCTACAGATACACACTTGTCTGATTTATATATTGTAGGTATCCATACCTTTTTGGCGCAATTCAGATGATGGAGTACAATGCTACCCTGGTGGACAGTGTAGTCCCCAAGCTGTACAAGTTCGTCACACTGGCAAATACAATGCTCAAGAACGGGGAAGGCCTCGAAGAATGGACGCAAACGCGCTGGGAGGACTTTGTCATCTCGCTACAATGGTAAGTGTTGTGAATCCCCCTGCATTCGCGTTTCAGTCAGGCTAGCGACGTCTAATTGTTATTTCTGACCCTCCTTTTGCGGTATTTTGTTTTCTCGTTACTAAGGCTATACGATTTCCATCCTAATGGGAACGAAGACCTCTTGATCGAGACGATGAAGTTGTTGAAGTATACCGGCGATCCTTGGGAGGGTGCGTTCCACTTCTTTTGTCTCTTTACGTGATCTATGAAGCCAAACTTAATGACATATTATTGTACTTTAGAGGTGTTCTCTAGAGAGGTGTCTTTCTTCTGTTTTCCATATGTTGTCACTCCACAGTTTACAGATAAACGTCGCCAGTACTTCCCTACCTCACCCGTCGAGAACCTGCAGAATCCTTTCAATCTTCCATTGGTTCGTGACATTCCTAACGTCTTTTCAACGACGTCCTTACGGGAATGTATCGCAGACGTGGCATGGTGTCAACATGGCCGAGGGGCTCAAGGCTCTTCCATCGACGTACCGCTTCACGCACAACCAGTCAGGCATGTTTTTTTAGTGTAACACTCGATGTCAAAATCGGACGTTTAACGCGCTTTTCAGACCTTGATAGAGTGAGCGAGGGTTGGGACTTGCTGTTCCAATACCACGGACGACCGTCTGGAATCTACGCTGCGGATGAATACCTTGCTGGACTAGGCGCTGTACGAGGGTAGGCTATATATAGCTGTATCACAAGAAGTGTGAGTGGGCTAACGCGAACTACATATTTCAAAGAACAGAGCTGTGTCTTGTCGTCGTGCGTGGTCTCACTCTTCTGAATAGAACGTGCTCTTGACCAATGATGCGGCTTAGGAGACTATGTTCTCGTGGGTGCACATGCATCGATGCTGCAGGGTTTACATGCTGACATATCATATCATTCCAGAGGATCATACTTGTATCAAGTCAGTGGCGAGAGCAAGTATGCTGATCGCGTACGTGTATCGCTCAAAATTACAGTCTAGTCAACGGTTCACAACTCGTCAATTAGGTCGAGAGGATCACGTACAATGCTCTGCCGGCTACTTTGACTGGAAGTATGTCTTATCTATACACCGAGAAGAGCATGCTACGTATTAATATACTATTTTTCTGATCGCAGACATGTGGTCACGCCAATATTTGCAAGAGCAGAACCAGATCGCTGCTCAGAACATGACCCCGTGAGTCTAAAACTATATTCCCATAGTTTCAATACACAACTTCAATATATTTTGAGGGATCCTTTCCCTCTCGATGGCCCATATTCGAACGTATTCGGTCTGGAACCCAACTACCCGTATGTATACATTCTTGTCTAGTTCAGAATGTATCGAATCCTTATTGACTTCATATTGTCATCGCAGCTGCTGCACTGTCAACCATGGGCAGGGTTTCCCGAAGTTCATTACCAATTCATTCGTCAAGACGGCCGACAATGCATCGATCGTGCAGGTCTATCTTGGGCCTTTGACAGTGCGCACGGTACTCGCAGGCAGAAACGCAGTTTCTGCAAGCGTAGACACTCTTTACCCATTCAGCGACACACTCACGACGAGAGTGTCCGCAGACCACCCGTTCACGTATTATGTACGCATCCCTAGATGGGTGTCGGGTGCGACCGTCGCGCTGAACGGTGGGAAGGCAGAAGGCGTACAAGCTAGTGAAAGCGGCCTGCATGCGATTGAGCTGCCTGCGGGTAACTCAACATTCACGCTTAATCTCCCGCTTGAGATCACCATCGGTATGTCTTAATCTTCTTCATAGGACGCTAGATCGATGTCCTCTACCTCACCTCAGAATCGCGCCCGAACAACTCTGTCGCTGTTCATCGCGGTCCACTAAACTACGCGTTCGACATTCCGCGAACGCAGACGATCCTCACACAGGCCGCGGCCGAGCCACGCGCCGTTGATCTGCAGTTTGAAGCGAGCGCTGCGTGGCAGTACGCCATCGATCCTTCCACGCTTGAGTTCCACGAAACTCCGCCTGCCAGTGGGACGCTGCCGTCTCCGGTCTTCGACACGGGACTCCCTCCCTTCTCGATGAGCGTGACGGCGTGTCCGATCGCGTGGCCTGAGGCGGGAGACATATTTGCATCTTCGCCACCAGAGAATGTCATTTGCACGGGCGGCAAGACACAGATCACGCTTTGGCCTCTTGGGGTGAGCTGAGCGGTTTCTGCCTTTCATTGCACAATTCATCACAAGCTAAGGTGTTCCTTATATTATAGGCTACGAAATTGCGGATCAGCGAGTTTCCAGTTTTCGACTCGACAAAGAATGGAATCTCGAGAGATCACTAAATAGCCCAACTCAATTCTGTTGGTAAGGGCATTTGTTGGTCCGGTAGTCTCTGGTATTCGGCACAGATTATCCTGTGGGAACTTGTTTACCTAAGGCTTTCTAATATGGAAGGTGGAGCGGCAGGGGATCGGCAGAATGTGCTCAACAAGCTTTGAGAGCCGATTTTCACATCAATTTGAAAGTCCGACGTCCTTACCAACAGTGTCGAGTTGTTGGTAAGATTTTAGCGTGACACCAAACTCCCGGGTCAGATCCCCAAGAACCAAGGTAATGGCCATCCCCCTCTGCCGCGTACCAACACCAACAGAATTGAGTTGGGCTAATGTGTTGAATATTGAATGAAATAATAGCGTGACAAGCGACGATAAGATTAATATTGTCCGTCTGAAGACCGAACCTGATTCAATGTGCAAATGAAAATCAGACAGACCTAGCGCGGACCCCATTTAGGGAAAAGCCGGTGGCATCGCATCATACTATTGCTTATCAAGCACAGCATTCCGGTCATAGACGGAATGATCCGCTTACGTTGTCACTACGGCTTGGCTGCTGAACGATTATACAAATAACAACTCCATGAAATAAACTGTCGCTCCTCTTAATACTCAAACTTGACGGTCAGGCTTGCACGATGAACACAACGAGCTCCGGGATCATCATCATCGACCCCGTCTTTGCCCCTCTCTATTTCAAGTCTATAGATATTGCACGCACTGGCGCAATTGCAATGGCCGCGCTGCTAATTTACGACACCAGTAGGCTCGATTCCAATCTTTTCCGTCCGGTATCCTGTTACTGATTCACGCGCACAAAAGTTACTAACTTCGATAAAGAGGTGGGCCATGCCAGATTATTTGTTCTGCGCGTGCATCCACAGATCAAAATTGATTAAATTAGATCAAATACTTTTGGGTGCGTTGCAAGTCTAGTATTCATCAAACCCGACTTATCGAATGATACATAAAGACTAGGAATAGGAGTTCTGTCAACATCATTTACTTCGCGGTAAATACTCCGTTCTTTCATTTCTGCGTGTTCAATAATATGACACTCCTAATTCGTCTTCCTCAGAATCGATATATCGGATTATTCTCGGCCTTATGCTATATCGAATGTAGGCATATCGTCTATCGAAGAACGTGACAGATCTCATGAACCTAATGAAAAAAAAAAAAAAATGTAGTTTTCGGCTCCGATCAGACTCAGCAATTGTGAGCAAAGAAAAACCTGTGATTCAGTTCATCACAAACTTGCTCTAATCTTTGTCATACAGATGTGAGCATGCTGCATGCTCAGAAAAATTGCGATTCACAAGGGAACAGGTTCTTTTGGCTTCTGGACGCATAATATAACGAGTAAGGTCACGAGAGATTAACTTAAGTGTGCGCTTTACTCACTGCGAGCAGGTTGGATAACCACCATACTACTTGATTGTAAGCGAAAGCTCTTCTGGCATATATATCGGTCGTAACTTGCGCACGTCAGACATCCTTTTATTAAGAGTCAAAGCGCTTTTCTCTAGAAGTATGTCTCTCGATCCAAGCGTATTGATTATGCCGTGACATACTGTATCCTAGATGGCAAAATTAAGGTGGCCCTTGGAATCCTCTTCGTCTTGGAGAACGCCGCTACGCTTGCATTTGCTATTTACATACCCATATTCGATGGAAGTCAGTTTGCCATCCCTCNTTTTTTAAAACGAATGCGAGAACAGTAGCTTACACGCAACCAACCAACTTAGTAATTACATTCGCTCTGGCAGAAGATTACGCGATATGTGGGCAAGAGGCTAATGTTTCATTAACTATTAACATCATCTCCAGGTCCGTGTCTTTGCAAACCTTTCTGACAGTCCAGAATTGCTCATCTCATCCTTGTTCCCAATGTGGCTAGCATCATACCAGTTATATATGAACTCATCCTAATGATCCTCGCCGTATACAAGGCAGCTGAATTTTGGCGGTTGTCCTCCGGTTTCAAGGGTTACAGTCTCGTCAAAGTCCTCGTTCAAGACCAAGGCATATACTTCTCCTTGTGAGTTCGATAGCACCAACCTCCTAGTCTTTCACACGAATGCCCACACGCAATCGCCCGTGCTCCCTTCGCAGCGCCATATTCAGCAGCATCGCACAGATCCTTGCCGTAGAGCTAAACAACTCCACCTCGCTATGGCCTTCCGCGATCTTTGGCGTGCTCGCAAGCCAGACACTTATGTGCGTGCTCGGAAGCCACCTGCTCGTACATCTCAAGGATGCCGCGCAGAAGGGTGTCAATGGTGGGACAAGCTACCGCGGGACTCATCTCACTGCCATGCGTTTCGACGAACGAGCACCCGGGAGGCGGCCCGTTCTGGATTTCATATCTACCACGGATGATGGAACCATGTCCGAAGCGGTAAAGATGGACGAGATGCGGTTCTCTTCCATCTAAGGGGTTGTATGTCTTTTTCATCTGATGCCATTCAGAGTTGCCATATCCTCAGTATTTCGAAGCTGGCCTTTGTCACTGTCAAGCTCTTGTAATTATCNTTTTTATTCTCTTCCCGTCTCTGCCAACGAGCAAATGATATCTTGTAGTAATACATCTCAGAGTTATACTTTACCTGTTGTACTGTCAATATACAGGACTTCACTCGCGCTTATTTTATTGCCTATTGTAATGTATGAGTGATGAACGAATAAAAAATACTTCTAAACTCAAGGCACCAACTATATAAGCCAACACACACAAATAGTATAGAAAGGACTGAGTGCGTCAAGCCAGTTTTTCTTCAGAACGTAACAGGTAGTAATATCGTGAAGTACAATGCAAGGAAAATCGCTGCCTAGGAGGACAAGTATAGGAATGGGGATACAAATGTTCTATTTTTACTTGCGGGATTCACGGCATTTCTCCGCAAGGATGCTAAATGGTAGGTATTCAATATATTCACGTTCAGTAACAGTGATNAAAAAAAGAACACTCACCCCTCACCACTCCATAGCCCAAGTAAGCCAACGCTCACTGCGCTCACAGTGCGACGGTCCCAGCTAGGTCGATCCCAGTTCGCGTATGCCGCATATCCAACACCCCCTAAGATACTGATGTTCAGCAGACCAAAGAGTCCACTGAGTACACCTGGACGCAGAACGACCTCGCGTGTATGGCGATACACCGCAGCGCCCTCCTTTCTTGCATGCTCTCGCTCGGCTTTTCCGCGTGGAGTCTGGGCATAACGTTCGACGCCAAAGCCTTCAAGGCCAAAGAGAGCAAGAATTGAGAGTGCACCCGTGCAGAGAACGCGTGCGTCGCGCCAAAGTGTGGGTGTACTGTACAACGCATAGCCAGCGTAGGAGATAATTCCGACGTTTACTGCAAAACAGAACAATAGATGAATTAATCAAGGGCGAAGGGCGAATTATAGTGACGAAGAGTATGTACCGACTCCAATGAGGCCACCTGCTACACCTGGGCGGAGCAACTGCTCCTTTGCATACTCCCAGATACCCTCTGCCTCGTCCTCCGCTTCGTGCAGTCCACGCCGTACACGACGTTTGCGCTTCTCCGAACCATTAACGTTTTCGTCATCGCCCTCTGAGGATGAGAAGTCGATGATAGGGTCAGACTCGCTGGTAACAGTAGCGGGGTCGCGTTTGAAGTTATTTGGGACGATGTTGACCTTTGCGGCGTCGTCGGCGACACCTGCGACGGCAGGCTGATCACTCTGGGTGGTGAGCAGGGCAGCGTTAGGCTTTGGCTGCTGGGAAGGAGGAGGAGCGTTGTGTGCGGTGACGTTGGCGTAGGACATGGCTGAACTAAGTAGAGAGAGAGGGGCTCTGAAGACAAAACCCTTTTTCAAGTAATTAATATTTATGGTTTTTTATCAACTCGTGTGACGTCACCGCAAATCTCCTTTGACGTCATCGGCGCCACCACAATATTTTTATTTTATTTTATCTTTACAGCAGGATATTACCATTAATACGAAGAGTAACATAGCATCATCCCTACGAGTTTGGAATGTTAATGTGATCATATTAGACCATACAGACTTGAGACAGTTTACAGGGCACCTCCGGCCTCACCTCCATTTGACTTTATCGCTTCTGCAGCCTTCTTTCCTCGGTGATAGACCCCATGCAACTCACGTTGGTGGTGAAGGAGAGATGACTGGCTGCTATATTCGCGCGAGCATAATGTGCCATCAGAAGTTGACAAAGTGCAGCAAATCTTGATCTTATAGCTGCGCAACAAAAGTAAAAAAAAAGAGCTAGATGAACACGTATGAAAGATGTTTGGGCACTGTACCGAGTTAACATGCACAGTGAGGTTTGCTTTTTGAAGAGTCGAATAGTTACACAACGGGCATTTATGATTACTATAAGTTGTTATTTGTGTACGAAGAGAACAATTCTTGTTCCACTCAGCAAGACGTAGAGTAGAAATACACTTACAGTTCCTCTTTATTAATTTTATGGATTAATTCATGTCGCTCCATATCATACTTGCGATTGAAACCGTGCCCGCAGTGCCGACAATGCCATGGTCTATGCTGACGCTCGCCCTTCGCCACCAAATGAGCCCTTTTTGATGGGGAAGGAAATGGCGCCATTCTAGTAAGAGTAAGTCAAAGAAGTAGAAAGAATAGAATTTAGAGGAAAAAAGAATAGAGCTGCTTAAGAGACATTTCATTGATATTCTAGCTGTCAAAGGCGTTCGAGTGCCCTAATTTATAATGAGCCTCTTATAGGCCCTAGCACCTCTTGGTTGATCGCAAAGAGACTGTAATCAACTCCATAATTTGTACCTCAGTATCCTTTCTGTCTTGAAGAATCACGAACACATACCATGAGGCAGTCAGTGTTTGAAGAGGAAAACAAACAGGCATGCCAGGTCGTCAAAAAGCGCTCAGAAAAGCGTGTCACGCAGTAGAGCTAGTTGTTGTGGGCAGAACTCGGCCATTCAGCCACATGACTTTTGCCACGCCGGCAGAACCCCGGCAGATGGCAGAACTGCCAGGAGCCTTCGGCAGAATTGACATAAGTGAGTCATATTGTAATCATTTGTAATCCATTATGTCAGTGTGTATATTGGGGATTGTCACTTTTAGGCTGGAGACGATTCCCACAAACGTTACGATACGAACCTTGAAATCAATATGAGCGCGCTTCTCCCTCCTCTAGCAGAACTGAACGAAATACCGCTCGTCTCCGTAGCTGTCGCGGAGCGCTGGGCTCATAAACACATATACTTGGTTAACGTGCCGGAAACCTCAGAAGAAGAGCGTCTTAGAAGGTGCAATGGAGGGCCGTCAAGGATCCATTCGAGCTCGAAGAATCAATGCGCAATGAGCCGCCATAGGGGCCTCCTCCTGACGTCTCTGCAGATTCCGGCATCGAAGAGTATGAACGCGCACTTGCCAATATCAGCGCTTTTGGCTGTGCTACGCCTGGTGGGCGCATGCACGATTCCGAATTTAGTACCATCCCTAGCTTTTTCCACTCGTGTCTCGACCTCGACTTCGAACTCCAGTGCGTATCAGTCCTCCCCGCATCTGCCTTGAGTTTCTCTGCACTTGCTCGCCAGTTAGAGGTCGACGAAAACAAAGCTGAAAACAATTATAGCCGTGATGCTGCTGTATATGACATTGGTAATGGATAGTATGCCCCGGAATCCTGTTGAATGGATATGCTTTCATCTCTCTATTCTTTCCTTGTTTTTCCGCAAATCCATAATATAAATCATTATTAAATGCAAGCGAAAGTGGTACTCGTCTACCTTATTATTTTTTATGTTTCTTCATTTTGTTGTTACAGTGTTCATCGCTGAGGACGCCTGTTATTTTGGATGAATACTTTCCCGACCATTGTTGACATTTACATTGTATAATGCACTTGTCAAAAGTAGAACGTATGAATATGGATAACTACATCATAAGCGAGATATGAATAATTTCTTAAAGACAGCATTAAAGTCATATGGTAATGGTGTCGCCAGCGGTTCTGACCAGATCGCAAACAAGCTATCCATGGATATCAGGATGCCTGTTGCACTGAGTACCCTACGGCGTNAAAAAACTGTCTTTTCTTCGGCGCAATACTACGCCGGGGGATACGCATTACAAATCCCACAAGAGGGCGATATCCTCGAGAGCGTGCGTAAGCGTGGCAGCAACAAGTCCTGTATACATAAGAGAGTTGCGCATAGACCTGAACAAATGTATTGCAGGATCTGTCGGGTACACACGATGGATGAGGACATGCAGCAGGAGGATGAAGGCACAAGCATATCCTGCAGCGCTGAGGACAGTACCATCAGAAAAAACAGGTCAAAAACACGATTAACTAAGGAGCTATGTCTACTAAATAGTACTACATAGTGCTGTATAGTAGCCATAGACCCTTAGTTAACCCCATTTTGTTTCTTGATGACAGGCCGAGGGTGTATAGATGAGATGAGGCGTTTGAGGGTGCTAGCGGAGATATGGAGCGCAAGAGGTGCAAAGACAACAAGGATTTCGCTAGCTTGGCCTTGATAGTATTCGTGACCCAAAAGCTATTGGAATTTGTCTTTGAGTATCTTTATAAACTAAAAAATGGCTAATTAACCGCACCATGACCTGCGAAGATAGCGAAGATCCACCTAGGTTTGCCATGAGCGGTGCTGACAGGTGAACGAGCAAAAATGCAGAGAGGAATGGAGTCGGAATATGAAGAGCCTTAGATAGGTAGGGGACGAATGCCCGACGAAGAAAGATGACTCCTTTGTCTCATCATTCCTGGAAAATAAGGAGCAGGTATATCAGTGCATTGAAAAATGAGAAAATAATAAGACTTAAAAAGAACAAGAAGACAAGTGTAAAATGTGACAGTTCTGGAACGCACTCAAAAGTCTTCGCCATGTCCTTTAGGTCAGACTTAGATTTCGCCTCAATGTTAATTACCGCATCGTATTTGATGTTATTTCTACTTTCACCCAGCTGAACGGCAACTGGAGGATAAAGTATATCATGATTATTTTATATAAAAGTCTGCTCCTTATTTAATTTACAAACTCTGGCCATAATGAAGACGGACATAGCCAATCGCACTTTTATCATGGGAAATTTGCAGGATCCCGCCTGGCTTGACTCCCACATGCCACTCTGCGTGCAATCCCTTCGTATTGATCATTGGTGGGTACCGAGCTTCCCCGCTCTTTCCAGCTCAGTTGAAGTCAACCACCTTCGCGTGTTTTTTCTCAGGATCGATGATGATGTTTGCCGCTCTCAGATCTCCATGCACGATCGACTTTGTTTTCAGGATCTCTAAGGCTCTCTCGAGGCCTTCGAACACAGAGGGCTCGAGCTTCGCTATGCACGCTTCTGTGGCGTAAAAAGACATCGGTAACCCCTCCAGTCGTTCCATGACCACCATATACCTGTTCCCAATCACGCGCTGGCACAAATAGAGCTTCGGCGCCAGTTTTGCCTCGGCGAGCAACTGATGCGCTGTTTCATTGTACCTAGTCGAGAATTTTACCACTACGTCCTTCGGGGAAGCAGGGTTGGCACACCAATCCGGGAGAGGTTTGGCAATATAGAGGCAGCGTATAGATGAGAAATTATGCTTCATGGACAAGCTGTTCTCGTGATTAAGCCCACCCCGATACGTCAGCTTGGGCAGCGCGGTGGGGTTATAAGGAGGGCTAGATGTTGGATCTGGGAAGCATTGCCGCGGTAAATTTACAGGACCGACCAGATTCACGATTTGCTCGTTCTCAGTTTTGAGCAGTAAAGCGCACTCCTTCAGAACCGAATGGATGTGAGCGATTTTAAGCACCACAACGTCATGATCAACGTATTGGGCCAGGTCAAGAGTAAGGAGGTTGTTGACGGTGACCTGCTCTAGATGGAGAGCAGAATAAATGGAGAGTGTGGGTCCGTCAATGCATATGAGTATCATTGGGAGCCTTTTCGACTTGAAGAATGGTTCGTCCTAGATTGGATGTTATTTGCTGGCCGTGATTGAAATGAGATGGAAACGAAGCATGCCTGGAAGATGTCACTTATTTTCCTGTAATACTTCACAATTTGCAAGCCAGAATCACCTGACCCATGCTCATTTTTCCACTTTATCATGACATGCGGGATAATGCGTTTAAGACGTTTACACTCCATGCCCCAAATAGTGTCGGGGGCGCCGATAAGCTTGCCATTGTTTGAATAATATGGCCTCCGTTCATGTCCTTGTCCGTCGAACGCCTGCTTAAAGAAATCGCCCATTGCAGTAGAGCGGTCCTTTTCAGAGTCGTATATGGCCAGCGATGACACAAAGAACTCGTGAGAGGCCGTGAGAAGTTTGTCATCTACGTTGAATAGCTGGTTGGGGTCTTCAATAGGTTCATCGAGTTTACCTAATTTGTAGTGCAGAGTCGCTAGGTGCGGGTGGAAAAGAGCATTGGGGAGACCGAAGCGATCGGCAGGACGACCCATGAATGTTCCTGCGAAAACTGACGCGCTATGATGCCCTCTAGTCTGACTCGGAACTGATAAGCTTTCAAAGAAACTCGATGACCCTGAATAAGTGACGCTATTCAACGAAAGTGCAAATAGTAAGGCGGATAACTGACCTAGATAGAGCGGCTGAACTTTCTTCGTCTTCGATTCGTCACCATTGTCGTCTCCGTCCCGCTTCCTCTTCAGACCTGGCAGACGAATGAGTATACGTGTTCATAGAAGAGGTGCAGTGAGCTAGGACGTACTGGAAAATTGAGCTAGCACTTGAACCATCTCAGCTGCAGTCTGTTCGAAATGCTCTGAAATCACCTCTGTATCCATAAGAGGCTGAATCTCATCGTTGGACCAGTTGTCGAATCTGTCAAGGAACGCGTATATATCTTCTTCTTTAGCATCGTACGATATTTCCGAGTGGTGGATGCTAGATAGAGGCTTTTTGAGCTTGAAAAGTTTGGGCTCGGGCATTGGCCATGCGAATACCTGGTCCTTCAAGTGAAGGATGCGTTCCGTTGACAATGTTGAGACACGAAACTCAGTTCCTTGAGGATTGAAGTCAGAGTCCACCTTGATTACCCCAATGTCAATCTTAGTATCGGCCATGATGGTAGACGAGGAGACGAGGGCGAAGGCAAACATTGTCAACTGGGAGATGAGATGCTTTTAGTGAGTAGAGGCAATGCATTGCAAAAGTTGTCTGCCATTTTTGTGACAGTGACAATGATTGGCATGTTTAGAAATTTTGGGCATACAGCTACAGATACTGTCTTCTCCTTGCAACAAACATCTTTCTGCATCAAAAATAATGACCATTATCTCCTGAAAAATTGTAGAATATACATTTTTACTTAATTATTCTATATAATGTTTTATTTGTGTCCAAATTAAATGTATTGATAGAAGGTATGTTCAGGTATGAAAGAAGTGCCGCATTTTCATGTGTCACACAATGTGACAAGCCTGCAGAGCGTGACATGAGCTCAAAATCTTGCATTTCAGTGCAAATAGGTTCATGGCTCAGCAACTCACTTTAAGCACTTGCTCTGGTGGAATAATATGATCCTTTAATATGGGGACAGGGGGCCTTCAGGCTCGATTTTTTAATTTCAAAGATATAAGCTTGATTCTGGGTTGTAAAACCATTGAGAGGTCAAAACTNAAAAAATTGAACCTGAAGGNCCCCCTGCCCCCATATGAAAGGAACATATACTACTAGTACATAGGGTTAGAAAGAGATGGAAAGAAATGGAAAGGATGACTGAGTGAAGGATGAACATCAGTCAGCATGGAAAGGGATGGAACTTGGTGGAACAAGTGATCAGGTGATACAGGGGTTACTGTTGAAGTAAGCAGGTGATGAGATGGGATAGATAGATAAGCAAAGTGTTGTGATGGTATGAAGTAAGGAAATTGTAACAGTTCGTGATTGGGTTGACTGGGGCACTCAGTGAGCAGTGAGCCCATTAAGCCTCCTGCACTTAAGAGTGGCAGAGGTTTCAACCACCCTGCAACTGCTGCCCTACTGGACCCAGTAAACATGGGACCCATTACAGAGAAGTAACTAATCACCTTCCCCTAATTGATTGAGTTGAAAGCTGATTTTATATTGGTTCTTTCATGCTAGCATGATTGAGGCTCTCAAGGGAGGCTTGATGGCCTTCATAGGTGAGGACAGTGATGAGAAGAATATCAATGGCACAGAGTTCATGAACTCTTACTTCTCAACACAGTACAACCCTGTTGAACCACTCAAGGGCTTCCTGAAGGGACTGCTACTGGTCAAAGTCAGACCTCCCCTTTTTTCTCTTTAAAACATTATCTGATTTCAGTTGGAAGGCATACAAGACCATATTTTTATCTCCCTCCATGGCAAAGGAGGGCACCAGCAACCTTTGATTGACAACAAAGGGGACCACCACAAAGTGCAACATGACCCATGTCACTCCTGGTTCCTTGGTAAATGCTGCTGTGCAGGTGAGATCTTTCCTCTTGTAAACTGAGCAATACTAATTATTGTACATTCAGCTGTACTATGCATTGCATAACTTTGGAAGTTACACACACAACTTGCACAGGGAGCTCAAAGATGTCTATGAGAGCATATATGCACTATTTGAGTTGTGCAATGAAAACATACAAGAATTTACTAAGAAGCTCTTGCAGTAGTGGGACAAGTATGTCTTTTTTACTTCATGTTGGTAGTTCTCTCACTGATTATTCTCACACAGTGAAATCTTTCTGCACAGTTCCTTGTTGTGCAGTGGAAAGATGAGGGGCACACTTGCGCAGATCGAGCAGCACTTTGTGGAGAAGGAGAACATCCCCAATGAAGTTGTGTGCAACTAGTACCATAATGCTCGCTGCCTGTTGGGCCTGCCACTCCTTTTTGTCTGCTTGTCAGGCCTGCCACTCTTTTGCTGCTCTTTTTGTAATGCTCAAAGTCCTGCCGGGCCTGCCCCTCTTTTAGTTTTTGAAATATACTCATGTTCNAAAAATGGTCTATTACAACTGTCCCACACCATATTAAATACCTAAGAAACCAAGAGCCCTATCAAGATTATAAGCATAACAGTAGCTGTACTGTGAAACATAGTGCAAATGGAAAAACATAATGCTTGCAGCATATTATGATGCCTTTCAGTATATTACAATATGCATGGCATGCACATATTTACATTCATGCACAACCTAAGTGTTATGCATACTCTAATCAGCCATATGCATTGTGCATGTTCACATTTACCATAACAGCTGTCAAAAACATGTGTAAATATATACAATCTTAATCATGTCCATAACTGTTAGGGTTAAGGTTAGGGGGGAGCACTCCGAGCAAAGTGAGGAGTGCAACTTGGAGTAAGTAGCGGTGACTGCAGGCAATTGTGGGACTGAGTTATTTGGTCCCTCCACAATTTTGTCTTTATGCTCTTCAGGCCTGCTTAGTCATAGTAATAAGCTTTAATCAGCAAAAGAGTTATAAATACTCTTCCAACGTGCTCATCCAATGAATGACTTCCAAATGGGAAGCCCTGTGGGAAAACTCCCACGTTGATGGGAACTTTCTCACAGGAGTGGTACATCTTGATTTTACAACCAATCATACAACACCTAATTAATTGCCTATTTGTTCCGGTGATCCAGATGCCCCCGTAAATTGACCCAATTAATTTTTGATTGATCCGATGAGCTGACAAATGATTACATAATATCAGTGATCTACCTCTCACATGGTCATAAGTCACATGACCCTGACTGTGTCTTAGTTCGCCCTCTCTAAAGGAGATGGAATATCTCATGAGTGTGTGAGTCCGATTCGGAGATGATCACTAATGTGATCACAAGGGCTCCGATATTGGTCTGAGTAGCCATTAATCGGATTTACCTAGATTCCGTGAAGGTCACAAAGAATACTTTTCAATTAAGGTACTCTCAATGCTTCCTAAGTGGGGCCTAGAACCAAGTAATAGGTCCGGGTTTGTCCAATAAAGGAAATATGCTGTAAGCCAAACTTTATGTGCAAATAAGTGCATACATGATATATAAGTCATGTTGCTTTTACTAAAGTTGGCTCCTAACCTGTTTGGTTAGGGTTAGGTTAGGTTGGGGTTAGGGATGTGAGGGGATCAATAGCTTGCCATGCTTCCCCCCTCAGTGATATAACTTATATCCTAGAACTTATTCACCAAGTTCCTCGTCAACAAGGGTCATAATGGCCTGGTCTAGGTCATCTGTATTCCTCCTTGCGGTCTCTAAGACATTTTTATGCCACATAGAGGCAAGATCTCCCAGATTCGAAGTACGTTTCTGAGATACTAATCAGTGACGTGAAAGAAAATCTGACTTTGTGATGTCAAACATCGGTTCCATGATGTAAGCAACTGATGCTCCCGGCTTTGAGGCAGGCTCAAAACGGTATGCTAGCAACTTAGGTCCGGTGACACATTTTGCCATTGACACTTTACTTTGGGGTACAGTTTCCTCAAAAGGCTTAAAGGTATCTGATGGCCCCTCTCCTCGAGGGGGCGACAGGCTGCGGTGTTGTTTGCCATAGAACTCAGATGCTGGGATCTGAGGTCCAAAGCTTGCAACATAAAGGGCCACGTCTCCAATCATCTTCCCTGCTTTGTCATAAGAAACCTTGATCCTTTCAAGGTCACCAGTTTGCGGATTCTTAATGAACCCTGGCATGTACATTTCACGGTTCACCTCGGCACTACTAGTAGAGGCTGGAGATGCCAACAAAGGCTCCGGTTGGTCCAAAGACTCAAGATCTGGAGAACCTGGGGTCTGATCACGGTCATCAATGGGGATGTCCTCACGGGTATTATCCCATGGATCTAAAACTCCGTCAGATGTCACTACCCACTTTTCAGTAGGTAAGTTTGTGACCCATGTTTCAGTCATGATGTCTCTAAGCTTATTGACATTAAATCCGTTCCATGCCGGGTTAAAGATGGTTTTGAGTATGAAAACTTTATCGTGCCCCGATCCTTCGACCGGTTTAGGGTCTAGTCTCTGTTTCCAATGTTTAAGTAAATTTTCTTGCAACCAAGCTTTAATTAGCCCAATGGGGTAGCCCCAGGCCACATACAAAGCTGCTAACTCTGTCATGGCCTCCAAATAAAATTTGGGCTGTGAGCACAGCGTGGCTAACCTAGACATCTCTCCTAAGAATGTCCCACGTTTGACATCTATAGGGTGAAACGATGCCCAAGGAACGCGTTCAGTGTGGTTATGTGCCTTGCGAAAAGGTTTATGCTGTATTCGCCGGGTTATCGGGTCAACAAACACAAATAAATCCAGAAAGGGGGTTCCCCATTCTGTCACTTCCCACGTGATTTCGCAGGGACCAATTTTGAGTCGGTTTGCGACCAATGATAATGCTGCTGAACTACTTTCTGCATATACAATGGCAAAGACGTTGTCGATATATCGACCATACATCAGGATGTCATCCATATCCTTCATGATGTCATTTTCATAATACACGCCGTAAAGGTTAGCAATATCCAAGGAGCAAGCCACTCCCATTGCAAGACCTCTAAGCTGCTGATATGTGATGCCTTCAAAATCAAATATTAACCTATTCATTGCCAGTTGCAGTGCCTGGATAAACACTGACGTAGAACCTGGCGTGGTTTGATTTACGTAATAATTCACGTAAAAATCAACTGTGCGGCGTATCGCTTCCGATTTGGGTATATTCGGGTAATATGCGACAACATCTCCTGACACAATCCACGTTTTCTTATTAAGAATAGGCAAATGTTGTAGTTTCTGAACAAAGTCTTTTGTCCCATGTATGACATATGGACAATGTATCAAGCTTGTGATAATAGGCTTCAACATTTTAGATACAAACTTGGCGGCTGGGTTCTGAAGTGCACTGTGGCAAGGGACTATAGGTCTCATTTTCCATGGTTTTTTATGAATTTTGGGTATTCCATGGTTTTTTATGAATTTTGGGTATTCCATGGTTTTTTATGAATTTTGGGTATTCCATGGTTTTTTATGAATTTTGGGTATTCCATAAAACCGAGGAATTGGGACTTGCTCTAGTGGTGTATTTTCTTCAGGGATTTTACATTGCAAGTATTTCCACAACTGGTCATTATCTCCTATAGCATCATGAGACGCCAATGAACCAATTCTTTGTATCATAGTCTCAATAATGAAATTCCGCTCAAGAACGCTTATTGGTGTATAATTGTTCCGGTCATTAAGCAGAGTGAGACAATTTTCTATGAACCAGGGGCGAGTCACGACAGACGTCCCTAAGTTTTTATCAGTCGGAAGTATGAGAAGGTCATTGTCCTTAACATATTCCTCGATCTGGTCGACTATAACCAACTCGTGGTGGCCATTGTGTTGATACCGGAGTGGCGTGACTGCTGAGCAATGTCTATTGACAAAGGCATCTCCATTCTCCAGTCCCATCTCTATATAGTTGGGCACACGTGGGGCAAGCTTATTGGTTCGCTTCCCTGTGTCGTAGTCTGGGTCATAGGGTTCCTCAATATTGTTCTCGTTGACTTCATCCTTGCTTTGACTGAAGAAGATCTGCCATCTTACGGATTCACAAAAGTGTTTATACGCATTGGTAAGCAGATTAATATTGAGTTGACTTTTAAACATGTAACGCAAGCCAGATGATACATGGGCATGAAATAAGTTCGGAATACAAGGTACATTTGGGCCAGTATGAATACGAGATCTAAAACATGTGCTTGTGATTAAATCTACAGGGGCGCGACCAAGTAACATTCGCACTGCAAGAGGTGCGGGCAATTCCGTTAATTCATCAGGATAGGTCGACGGAGTGTGGTAATCAAACTCACATAGTTGAATACTGTGTACTAGCATTTCAATCCTGGACAGCACGACTATTTGGAGGTTCACATTTTCTTCACCTTGCCAGAGGCGGTCGCATTGCTGTCTGTTTGTTTGTGATGTTTCCCCAGGGAGGAGGAACCGCTTTGAGTGGGAGTCGTAGCCTTGTCCTTGCCTTTTCCCTTGGTGTTGCTTTTTCGAGCTTTGGCTTTGTCACACGTGGCCTTGATATGGGCCCGTTTGCGAGCTTGCGCCGCCTGGGAGGACTTGCCGAGCGGAGTCAGCAGCTGATGATTCTTTGTCGACAATTTCGTACCCGTCTTGCTTTTCTTTCCAGAAGCCAATGACTCTGCCTTTCCCTGAAAGCGGGGATGAAATATCAGAATACGACAACAATTCCCAACTAAGTTGCCATACCTTGGGTACGATGCCAAGTTTGGCAATTTTGGCGCGAACCTGATCGCCAATGCTTGAGGTAGAAAGACTTATGTCCCCCATCTCTATGTCTGCTTGGTCTTTAAGCGAGCTCTTCTTGGCCGATTTCTCTGCTCGTTTTCGCTCAACTTCTCATTGCAGGTAAATAACCCACCCAGCGAAAGCAGAAACATCTCGAACAGCTCGCTCGTACTCTCTCTTACTCCCCAGATTGACCGAGAAACCAGTGATGGCTCCCGACCTGTCCAGGGTTGGTACCTTCACGGACGGTTCAACCGTCAACTTGTAGTGCTCCTTGATTTTAGCGATCAAGGGGGGAGAGTACACCTCCGTCAAAAGCTGTCCACCCAGATACTTGTGCTCAGCATTTTTCATCATGATAGCAGTATCGAGTGCTTCGGTCTTATAACCCGTTGTCAACTGGGTCAGCCACTGGGTGTACTGCTGTGAGTTGCCACCGAACTCCTTTGTTAATTGGAAGTTCGGGACCTGCACACCATTTAACTGGGGCGGCCAAGATCCAACCGCTTTGTGATGACGAAGCTTTTGCAAGCTTTCGTACACACTTGCCTCCTTCGAGACAAGCGAGGTTAGGAAACTAAATTCCAGCCTCAAGCGATCGTGATAATCAACTGGTAACAGGCCGACACAGTTGTCAAATGTTGTCACCATGTTCAGTGCGATCATCTCTTTCTTGACACTCGAAGATCCAACCCTGAACGTTTGCATCTGTGAGAAGGATGCTAGCGCTGCGGGTGACGGGGCATGATAAAGTCTTGACATACCAATATTGTTAGACGAGGAAGGGAAGCTCGTTGTTGCTATCCCTTCCTGAACCGATGGTAATTCTTGTATGTCCTCCATCAGAGATCCCAGCCGAAGAATTCTTCGTCAATGTCCTCGGGGTCTTGGATAAAGAACTGAGGGTGGTTGACATTGGCGTAGGATGAGATGTCGAGATTACGGAGATGGGGATGGTTCCAGTCAAACGTTCGGATGATCTCGCGCTGTTGCTCAGTTGCCCAGGCGTTAGATCGGGCCAAAGCGTATGCGACTTCCTGGATGATGAATCGAGGGATTAACTGGAACCAAATATACAGAGGACAATACCAGCCATAGAACCACAATGAATAGGTGTGAAAACGGGGGCCAAAGTACTGTCCAAGCAAGAATTCGAGCAAGGGGGAGTGTTGGTGTTCGTCAGTGGGGGTTGGAGCTGGCGCTGAGTCCCAGACGTCAAACTCATTGAAAGAGGTAGTATCTCTAACAAAGAAACCTAGCCGGCCACATCGTGTGCGCAACCTCCACAACTGGAAGGATAGGAGATTTGGGTTAGGGTTAGGGAGGAGCAAATCCGAGCGAAGCGAGGATTTGCGACTTAGAGTAGTAGCTGGGGCGACTGCAGGCAATTGTGGGACTGATGGTCTCAATCCCTTCCACAATTTCGCCTTTATGCTCTTCAGGCCTGCTTAGTCATAGTAATGAGCTTTAATCAGCGAAAGAGCTATTTTAGCCCTTCCGACGCGCTCGTCCAATGAATGACATCCAAATGGAAAGACCTGTGGGAAAATTCCCACGTTGGTGGGAACTTTCTCACAAGTGTGGGATAATTGGCTTCTCAGCCAATCATACATCACCTAATTAATCGCCTATTTGATCTGGTGGTCCGGACACACCCGACATTGATCCAATCAATTCCGATTTGATCCGATCAGCTGACAAATGATTACATAATATCAGTGATCACCCTTTCACGTGGTCATAGGTCACGTGACCCCGACTGTGTCTAAGTTCGGGCTGTCTAACCCTAAATTACCTAGGTGTTAGGGTTAGGGTTAGGGTTAGGGGGGAGCACTCCGAGCGAAGCGAGGAGTGCGACTTAAGATCGCCGGGGGTTGAGGAGAGACTAGTAGCAAAAGCAAAGCGAGTACCAGGGGGTAATCTGGGGCTCAGCTTTCGATAATAATCTCATCAGTGCTTTACATTGCTCNTTTTTATACTCTGAGGAGAGTGGTGGCAATACAAGACTATATCTGTGTCTCAAGATTAAGTCAGGGGCTGCATCATGCGTTCAGCTATGGTGACTTACTGCCGATGAATAAGTTGCCTGGACTTTAGCCAATAAGCGGCATACAGCATGGGAAATGCAGAGCAGTTTCCGAAGAAGTCCATAGAACAATGAAGCGCTAATGAGGCCACTAGCTCATCTTACCCCGGCTGTATCAAGCACCGGAGGTAACCATGTGGGTACATAGGTTCTTTTTCCCATTCTTCAGGGTTGCCCTCTCTGAAGGAGACAGAAAATCTCATGGGTGTGTGAGTCCGATTTGGAGATGATCACAAACATGATCACAAGGGCTCCAATATTGGTCCAAGTAGCCGTTAGTTGGGTTTACCTAGACTCCGCAAAGGTCGCAAAGAACACTGACCAATTAAGGTACTCTCAATGCTTCCTAAGTGGGGCCTAGAACCAAGTAATAGGTCCGGGTTTGTCCAATAAAGGAATTATGCTGTAAGCCAAACTTTATGTGCAAATAAGTGCATACATGACATTAGTCATGTTGCTTTTACTAAAGTTGGCTCCTAACCTGTTCGGTTAGGGTTAGGTTAGGTTGGGGTTAGGGATGTGAGGGGATCAATAGCTTGCCAAGCTTCCCCCCTCAGTGATATAACTTGTATCCTAGAACTTATTCACCAAGTTCCTCGTCAACAAGGGTCATAATGGCCTGGTCTAGGTCATCTGTATTCCTCCTTGCAGTCTCTAAGACATTTTTACACCAAATAGAAGCAAGATCTCCCAGATTCAAAGTGCGTTTCCGAGATACTAGCCAGCAACGTGAAAGAAAATCTGACTTTGTGATGTCAAACATCGGTTCCATGATGTAAGCAACTGACGCTCCTGGCTTCGAGGCAGGCTCAAAACGGTATGCTAGCGACTTAGGTCCGGTGACACGTTTTGCCATTGACACTTTACTTTGGGGTACAGTTTTCTCGAAAGGCTTAAAGGTGTCCGATGGCCCCTCTCCTCAAGGGGATGACAGGCTGTGGTGTTGTTTGCCATAGAACTCAGATGCTGGGATCTGAGGACCAAAGCTTGCAACATAAAGGGCCATGTCTCCAATCATCTTCCCTGCTTTGTCATAAGAAACCTTGATCCTTTCAAGGTCGCCAGTTTGCGGATTCTTAATGAACCCTGGCATGTACATTTCGCGGTTCACCTTGGCACTACTAGTAGAGGCTGGAGATGCCAACAAAGGCTCTGGTTGGTCCGAAGACTCAAGATCCAGAGAACCCGGGGTCTGATTGCGGTCATCAATGGGGATGTCCTCATGGGTATTATTCCATGGATCTAAAACTCCATCAGATGTCACTACCCACTTTTCAGTAGGTAAGTTTGTGACCCATGTTTCAGTCACGATGTCTCTAAGCTTATTGACATTAAATCCGTTCCATGCCAGGTTAAAGATGGTTTTGAGTACAAAAACTTTATCATGCCCTGATCCTTCTACTGGTTTAGGGTCTAGTCTCTGTTTCCAACGTTTAAGTAAATTTTCTCGCAACCAGACTTTAATTAGCCCAATGGGGTAGCCCCGGGCCACATACAAAGCTGCTAACTCTGTCATGGCCTCCAAATAAAATTTGGGCTGTGAGCACAGCATGGCTAACCTAGACATCTCTCCTAAGAACGTCCCACATTTGACATCTATAGGATGAAATGATGCCCAAGGAATGCGTTCAGTGTGGTTATGTGCCTTGCAAAATGGTTTATGTTGTATGCGTCGAGTGATTGGGTCGACAAACACAAACAGATCCAGGAACGGGGTTCCCCATTCCGTCACTTCCCACGTGATTTCGCAGGGACCAATTTTGAGTCGGTTTGCGACCAATGATAATGCTGCTGAACTACTTTCTGCATATACAATGGCGAAGACGTCGTCGATATATCGACCATACATCAGGATGTCTTCCGTATCCTTCATGATGTCTTTTTCATAATGCGCGCCATAGAGATTAGCAATATCTGGGGAGCAAGCCACTCCCATTGCAAGACCTCTAAGCTGTTGATATGTGACGCCTTCAAAATCAAATATTAACCTATTCATTGCCAGTTGCAGTGCCTGGATAAACACTGAGGTAGAACCTGGCGTGGTTTGATTTACATAGTAACTAGCATAAAAATCAACTGTGCGGCATATTGCTTCCGATTTGGGTATATTCAGATAATAAGCAACAACATCTCCTGTCACAATCCACATTTTCTTATTAAGAATAGGCAAATGTTGTAGTTTCTGAACAAAGTCTTTTGTCCCATGTATGACATATGGACAATGTATCAAGCTTGTGATAATAGGCTTCAACATTTTAGATACAAACTTGGCGGCTGGGTTCTGAAGTGCACTGTGGCAAGGGACTATAGGTATCATTTTCCATGGTTTTTTATGAATTTTGGGTATTCCATAAAACCGAGGAATTGGGACTTGCTCTAGTGGTGTATTTTCTTCAGGGATTTTACATCGCAAGTATTTCCACAACTGGTCATTATCTCCTATAGCATCATGAGACGCCAATGAACCAATTCTTTGTATCATAGTCTCAATAATGAAATTCCGCTCAAGAACGCTTATTGGTGTATAATTGTTCTGGTCATTAAGCAGAGTGAGACAATTTTCTATGAACCAGGGGCGAGTCATGACAGACGTCCCTAAGTTTTTATCAGTCGGAAGTATGAGAAGGTCATTGTCCTTAACATATTCCTCGATCTGGTCAACTATAACCAACTCGTGGTGGCCATTGTGTTGATACCGGAGTGGCGTGACTGCTGAGCAATGTCTATTGACAAAGGCATCTCCATTCTCCAGTCCCATCTCTATATAGTTGGGCACACGTGGGGCAAGCTTATTGGTTCGCTTCCCTGTGTCGTAGTCTGGGTCATAGGGTTCCTCAATATTGTTCTCGTTGACTTCATCCTTGCTTTGACTGAAGAAGATCTGCCATCTTACGGATTCACAAAAGTGTTTATACGCATCGGTAAGCAGATTAATATTGAGTTGACTTTTAAACATGTAACGCAAGCCAGATGATACATGGGCATGAAATAAGTTCGGAATACAAGGTACATTTGGGCCAGTATGAATACGAGATCTAAAACATGTGCTTGTGATTAAATCTACAGGGGCGTGACCAAGTAACATTCGCACTGCAAGAGGTGCAGGCAATTCCGTTAATTCATCAGGATAGGTCGACGGAATGTGGTAATCAAACTCACATAGTTGAATACTGCGTACTAGCATTTCAATCCTGGACAGCACGACTATTTGGAGGTTCACATTTTCTTCACCTTGCCAGAGGCGGTCGCATTGCTGTCTGTTCATTTGTGATGTTTCCCCAGGGAGGAGGAACCGCTTTGAGTGGGAGTCGTAGCCTTGTCCTTGCCTTTTCCCTTGGTGTTGCTTTTTCGAGCTTTGGCTTTGTCACGTGTGGCCTTGATATGGGCCCATTTGCGAGCTTGCGCCGCCTGGGAGGACTTGCCGAGCGGAGTCAGCAGCTGATGATTCTTTGTTGACAATTTCGTACCCGTCTTGCTTTTCTTTCCAGAAGCCGATGACTCGGCCTTTCCCTGAAAGCGGGGATGAAATATCAAAGTACGACAACAATTCCCAACTGAGTTGCCATACCTTGGGTACGATGCCAAGTTTGGCAATTTCGGTGCGAACCTGATCGCCAATGCTTGAGGTAGAAAGACTTATGTCCCCCATCTCTATGTCTGCTTGGTCTTTAAGCGAGCTCTTCTTGGCCGATTTCTCTGCTCGTTTTCGCTCAACTTCTCATTGCAGGTAAATAACCCACCCAGCGAAAGCAGAAACATCTCGAACAGCTCGCTCGTACTCTCTCTTACTCCCCAGATTGACCGAGAAACCAGTGATGGCTCCCGACCTGTCCAGGGTTGGCACCTTCACGGACGGTTCAACTGTCAACTTGTAGTGCTCCTTGATTTTAGCGATCAANGGGGGGAGAGTACACCTCTGTCAAAAGCTGTCCACCCAGATACTCATGCTCAGCATTTTTCATCATGATAGCAGTATCGAGTGCTTCGGTCTTATAACCCGTTGTCAACTGGGTCAGCCACTGGGTGTACTGCTGTGAGTTGCCACCGAACTCCTTTGTTAATTGGAAGTTCGGGACCTGCACACCATTTAACTGGGGTGGCCAAGATCCAACCGCTTTGTGATGACGAAGCTTTTGCAAGCTTTCGTACACACTTGCCTCCTTCGAGACAAGCGAGGTTAGGAAACTAAATTCCAGCCTCAAGCGATCGTGATAATCGACTGGTAACAGGCTGACACAGTCGTCAAATGTTGTCACCATGTTCAGTGCGATCATCTCTTTCTTGACACTCGAAGATCCAACCCTGAACGTTTGCATCTGTGAGAAGGACGCTAGCGCTGCGGGTGACGGGGCATGATAAAGTCTCGACATACCAATATTGTTAGACGAGGAAGGGAAGCTCGTCGTTGCTATCCCTTCCTGAACTGACGGTAATTCTTGTACGTCCTCCATCAGAGATCCCAGCCGATAAATTCTTCATCAATGTCCTCGGGGTCTTGGATAAAGAACTGAGGGTGGTTGACATTGGCGTAGGATGAGATGTCGAGATTACGGAGATGGGGATGGTTCCAGTCAAACATTTGGATGATCTTGCGCTGTTGCTCAGTTGCCCAGGCGTTAGATCGGGCCAAAGCGTATGCGACTTCCTGGATGATGAATCGAGGGATTAACTGGAACCAAATATACAGAGGACAATACCAGCCGTAGAACCACAATGAATAGGTGTGAAAACGGGGGCCAAAGTACTGTCCAAGCAAGAATTCGAGCAAGGGGGAGTGTTGGTGTTTGTCAGTGGGGGTTGGAGCCGGCGCTGAGTCCCAGACGTCAAACTCATTGAAAGAGGTAGTATCTCTAACAAAGAAACCTAGTCGGCCACATCGTGTGCGCAACCTCCACAACTGGAAGGATAGGAGATTAGGGTTAGGGTTAGGGAGGAGCAAATCCGAGTGAAGTGAGGATTTGTGACTTAGAGTAGTAGCTGGGGCGACTGCAGGCAATTGTGGGACTGATGATCTCAATCCCTTCCACAATTATGCCTTTATGCTCTTCAGGCCTGCTTAGTGATAGTAATGAGCTTTAATCAGCGAAAGAGCTATTTTAGCTCTTCCGACACGCTCGTCCAATGAGTGACTTCCAAATGGGAAGACCTGTGGGAAAATTCCCACGTTGGTGGGAACTTTCTCACAAGTGTGGGATGATTAGCTTCTCAGCCAATCATACATCACCTAATTAATTGCCTATTTGATCCGGTGATCCGGACACTCCCGACATTGACCCGATCAATTTTTGATTGATCCGATGAGCTGACAAATGGATTACATAATATCAGTGATCTACCTCTCACGTGGTCATAAGTCACGTGACCCCGACTGTGTCTTAGTTCGGGTTGTCTAACCCTAACATACCTAGGTGTTAGGGTTAGGGTTAGGGTTAGGGTTAGGGTTAGGGTTAGGGTTAGGGTTAGGGTTAGGGTTAGGGTTAGGGTTAGGGTTAGGGTTAGGGTTAGGGTTAGGGT
>SGPK01000027.1:0-99102 GCA_004802695.1 Phellinidium pouzarii
CGATGTGACCTTCGACGCCCTCGCACTTCACGTTCTCGACCCCTGCGACCGCGACAGGCTGGAGCCCAGCGACACCCCACGACCCCGCAGCAGCCGCATCGAACGACACGCGCGAGAGCAGTGCCAGCACGTAGTCCGACTCAGCGTCTGTGTACACGTTCACGAGTCGGCCAGCAACGACACGGCGTGCGCGCGTCCAGGGCCACGCACTGCCGTCCGCCGGTGCTGGCGTGCCCAGTAGAAACACGTCTTGTACCAAGTGCATGCTCTGAGCGGGTGGTAGGTCCGCGAGGTATTCGAGCGCAGCGAGCACGACCAGCGCGCCGAGTGAGTATCCCGTCAGTGTGACAGGACGCGTCCCGAACACACCTGCGGCCAGCAGCGTGCCAAGGACTTTGCCTGTTTTGAGTGCTAGTGCCCTCGCATTCGCCCAGGGATTGTCGATGACCTGCCCGATTTTCAGCAGTGCAATGGGTGACAGACTTGAGAAGAGGGCAGCTAGGAAAGTTCTCTTGATGATCTCCGACTTAACGTACTTGATCGCGTGCGACTTGACGAGGTCCCCAAGTGCGCTGGAGAGCTTTCTTAATGCCTCGACTTCCTGCTCAAAGAATCATTATCGATATTCAGGCTTCCTTTGACTTTGTTGCTACTGACCCATTGTAAAGCGAATGTATCTTCAGATTCGTCGAATATAGTCCATGGCGCAGTAACATCACCTTTATCACCCAGCCAGCCACTCACACATATCCTTACCGCCAGCGTCTCCTTCGGTTCCTTCACAGGCACGATTGCAAAATCTGCAATGTCTTTCGTGTGCCGTGCTACCATCTCTGCACCCTCCTTTGCGCCGTACACACCGAACAACGCGCCGCATACCGCCGAAGAGCTCGCAAGGCCAGCAGCGAGCACTCCCGCCGCACTCCCACCGAGACCCACCGCACTGAGCAAAGTCGATACACCAGCACCGACAAGCGGCGCCGCGAGCCCACCCGTGACGCCGACGAGCACTCCGCCCGCGATAGCAGCGCCACCGACGCCCAAAGCGCGCCACGTACGGTTCTGCTTCGCCTGTGCGGCCTGTGCTTCCTGTGTGTGCAAATCTGCATCCGCGAGTGCATGCGCAGGATCGCGAAGTGTTGCGCTTGCGGCGACCTCGTCGATTAGGCTGAGCGAGAGGAGGAAGGCACGTGTGTGTGCGGAGTAATGCTTAGTGGAAGTGATGTGCAAGAGGAGGATGGTGTTAAGGATGTGGGAGAGAACATCAGGTGAAGGAAGGGGCGCAAGATCTCGAGTCGACGTGTCGGTGAGAGGATCCACAGTCGGACAATCTGCAGCATTTCAAACAGCAAATCGTAATGGATAGATTGACGCACCCACCAGAACCGGGCTCCTCGCATGCCACCCACGTCTCCTTCACCAAAGTATTTACCCATTTATTGATCTCTTTTACAAAATCTGTGTAGATGCGATCCGCATCATTTCCAGGACGTGCGAAGGCTTCAGCTTTCGCCCAGCGGTCGGCATTGTTTCTGTGCACAGCAAGCCGCCGGTGAACATGCTCGAAGACCACCGCGCGCTGCTCCTTACTGAGATTCTTGGGTGGTGTCAGTTTCTCCAGGTCCGTCTCTGACATTATTCTTCACAATGGGCTGAAGTCCGAGAAAGTTGGGGATTGGAATGGAGGACAACCTGAAAAGGCGAAGGCGAGAGATGTTATGGATGACGTGCTTACCGAATTTGGATGCTGATCGGCAAGTCCTCGAGTAGAGTCCAGACAAATTGTAGAAATTACATAGAGGAAAAGCAGAAAATGAATACATCCATCTATATAGGAAAATGAATCAGTTTCCTGCATATGACAATGAGGCATCTTAATTCGTACCTAATTATACTGTAAAATTACCGTCGCCTGTCCTTGTCGCGCCTTCTATCGTCGTCCTTGCGCCCGTCTCTATTGCTGTCTTTGCCTCTGCTGCGATCACTTTGGTAGTCCCTATCCTGTCTTTCCCTGCGGTCACGGTCGGACATGTAATCACGATCACGGTCCCGACGCCTGTCGTAATCATAATCTCTGTCTTTGCCTCTGTCCTTCTCTCGGACTCGGTCACCATTACGATCATAGCTGCGATCTCTATCTTTGTCTCTCCTCCGGTCTGGGTCAGGAGATCGTGATGCTCTTCGTGAAAGAGGAGCTGAATCTTTCCCGCTCCCTTCCCGGTCTTTCTTCACCAGAGGTACGTACCGCCTCTCGGGCCTGACAGCTTTCTTCGATTTCGACCCGTCATCGACTGCCTCGCGCTCCTTCGCACCGATGCCCAATAGCGCGGGACGTGCGGCAGGTAGATAAGGCTCCACGGGGCCCGTGCGCTTACGCGAAGCAGCCTGGCCAGGCTTCCATCCCATTCCACGCAACAACGCAATACCAAACTGTTCGACGGGCACGCGTGTGTAGTCTTCAAGAGAGGCCTGTTCTGGACGCGTCACAACGTCATGTCGGAATGCTTCCGCCTCGTCAGCAGGCCGCCAGACGTCCTCGCCTGGCTGTATCGGGCCAATGGTGAGTCCCGAGTCTACCTCTGTTTCCCCATTGGCTTTGGAGAGGAGTGCGCGCATGGCAACTTCGTCATCTGTTTCTTGCTGCACGTCGATTTCCTCAAAATTTTCGGTAGTTTCTGTGACATCGCCGCTGCTCTCCTCTACATCCATCCGCATTTTCTTCTCCATTTTCACAAGACCTGAGACAACTGGGCCCGAGTTGATGGAGTCTCTCGTCCCAAGTCCGCCGACACTGCCGTCAGCACCTATCTTGGCCGCTCCGGACGCGGGAACGAACATCTCTGCTGCCTTACGCTTGCGTGCGACCTCACGCCAGTCGCGATTCGCAAGCGCAGGGATTATGAGCGGTCCATCATCTTTCTTCTTCTCAACGAGACTGGCAGAGAACGGGGCTACGGTGAGTTTAAAACCTGCTTTTAGATGTTGCGAGAAAAGGACGCACCGCTGGACGCCGAATTGGTCAAAGCCAGTAACGATTTCATCTACGTCTTCCTCTTCCTCATCACTAGAGTCATTCTCGACGCTGACTTTCCTCTTCAGCTTGCCATTTGCAAGTGGGCTTGCGGGTGTCGAGCGGCCGTTTTGTGTCAAATGACGAGGCAGCGCAGGGACTTTGAACGTGCTCTCTTGGTCGGAGTCGAGTCCAGACGACCCTTGCCGCGAAATAGGTGTTGGACGACGCACCGTGAAGGATACCTTCGATGGCGCTGCCGACGACGACAGCGAAGACATGATGGTCGACACTAAGCCTAAGCCTGACTCTCGAAAATGGAGCATGTGATGTGTGACAGATTTGTGACATATGCTTTTTCTCGCTGTCACGGTCGAGCTTGCACAATTTTCCTCTTTGTTTCTCATACTCTACTGACGACTAATAGAGACTTACTAGCTATCTTATTGGCTCTTTCTATACATACTGGAACTGGACTTTGGAACTAATACTGCTACTGGAGACCCTTCATGGAAGCACAAGCCACTGCCAGTGCCTCTAACGCAGACCAACCGCAAGAATTTGACTTCTGGGAATTTGTTGCCTGCAGTAAATGCCATCTTGCTTTCTCTTCTGACGGTGTCTCGGCGCCCACCGTACCTTTCTGGTTGTCCGATTGTGGTCATATCCTGTGTAACTCGCATCTTAGTATGTCCTTGTCCATTTGAGAATGGGAAATCTATGTGTGGTCTCGTGTCTTGATTCTTGATTGATGTGGTGCATGCCTACGTAGATGCTGACCAGAGCTGCCCAAGCTGCAACGCGCAACGCATCGAACTCATGCCTCTGCAAAAGGAGGTAAGAATGCTAGCTACCTCTGCGGACAAACCGTCGACGTTAGATTATTACCTTCAAGATGCCTCTACCAATGTCGGACTGGTTTTGCTCCGTGCCATTCAAACTTGATGCAATTGCACAGGCTGCTAAGGTCACTAGTTCTGTTCATCATCGAGCACGAATACATGCAGACGGGCTTCTGACATCGATTTAGTTTCAACAAGAAAGCCTTGCCGCTTCTTTGCGATACTACAAAAATCGCTGTGCGCAGTATCGTACATTGCTTGAGCGCGTGAAAGGTGACATGTCTAGCGTCAAATCTCTCAAGAAGTTGTCCCCTTCTCTTCTCTTCTGTGTATCGCTTTACAGCTAAATCTTACTGTGATAGGGAAAACGAAGCTTTAAAGCATGAAGTCGCACAGTTACGTAGCGGATGGAAACCTCAAACGGAACAGCAACAAGAAGGGGCGCAAATTGTCAATGCAAACGGGAAAAGACCTCGTGTGGACCATCGGATGTATGTAAACCTTCCTGTGTATGCGCCCCTATTTTTTTTTCTCCGGTCGCGAGGAAACGATGCTTCTGCGCCTGTATTTGAATTCAATTACTTATCTCAGGTCAATGTCGAGCCCACGGTCGATCCACACCCCGTTGGGCCCGCAGCGTATCACGCTCCCGCCGGAGCACGACCCGCCACCCTTGTTTGCGAAGCCCGGAGGTCCAAGCAGAGCGCCAGCTACTCCACGGAGTGTACAGAAGACTCAAGGTTTAGAGGTCCCTGGCGCGAGTCATTTTACACAGTGGGTCATTTTCTTGGTTTTATCTTTGGCTAGTTTTTCGTGACTTTTGTCCACATACACCTTTTGTATTGCAGACAGTACGCATACAATCCACCACAGACCCCTCAAATGCTCGTCCAGCCACAGCAAGGCTTTTCTCATGCTCAGCAGGCTCCCGCGCGACTATTGACTGGACAGATGCAAGCGCAAACGCAGAGCCTTGGGAAAAATCATCAACGCCTCATGCCTCCTCCGCCTACTCCGGATTATGCTCGACAGAACGGCGCTGATCGGCAGATACAGCGCTTTGCGATGCCGAGGATTTCGAACCCTGTGCATGGGAAGGAGGGTGAGTCCTCGTGTGTGCTAATGAAGTGCTTCCAAGCTATGTAAAGCTATGTAACTAACATACAATTTTAATGGTACTTTTCAGGCACTTTTTACCTGGATTCGTTCACCCCACAGCAACAACAACAACCGACGTTCGTTCCTACAGCAGAAGACCAGCAACCGATGATGATACAATCTCGTAGTCAGACGCCACGGCGTTTTGTTCCTTCTTCGGCCTCAGGAAAGCATTCTGTTCCGCCAAGGCCAACGGGTGCTTCACAGTGCTTGCCACCGAAGATAGCTATGCTGGCAGAACAGGGGCGCTTTGTACCGTCTACTGCCTCTGGACGGACGGCTCCGGGATCTGCCCAGCACAAGAATAGCTTCGCGCATACACAACGTGCGGGATTTATTCCCTCAACTTAACATGAGAACTTGGAAGTAAGACAACTTGTCTGTTGTTCCTTTTTTTTTATTGTCTGTCCATAGGCAGTGCTGCAAGTTTTATGTGCAGGTCTTCTCCCAGCTGTGTATTCCTGTGCACATAGTCGTATTCTTCAAAATTTTATAGAGTCAATGAAATATATATTACGCATAGCTGAGTGAGCAGGCGATTCTGATCAACACGTTGCAATCGCGGGGCTTGATTTCAGCCAATAACTTGTCCGAATTGTGTACTGTATTTTCAAAGCAATCCTTCCCTCCGATATTAAAGCACGTCTTGGGTCACAGATAGCCCATAGTATATTCTATATGTTGAAAGGGCCACAGCACAACCGCGATCACCGACTAGACGCTCGACATCCTAAATTAAACAAAAGGCGGCGAGTCCCTTTTCTTTGACTGCATTGACACCCTACCATGAGCAACTCACTCAGCATACCCTCTGCTAGGGCGCACGAAGCTGAGTGCATACACTCAGGCGCGTCGTTCACTGACACGCCCGACGCGCCGTTGTCACGCATACTCGATACTCTGTCACGCTCGTCCAGTGCTCAGCCCTCCGAGCTTATCGCAACTGCGAGCTCGAGCTCGAGCTCGAACTTTCAATGCCCCGTAGCCGTTTGTGCGTTTCCACCATCCGAGCCGGAAACGAGGATGAAGACAACTGGGAACATTATGAATGTAGAAGAGCGCGCACAGCCCCCGACGACGACGAAGGGATGGTCGTTGGAGGGCCTGCTCGCGCTCGGCATGGAGCCCGTCCGGCGCGTTTCTGCGCTTCATAGCAGCGCAACCATCGAAGCTGTCATACGGGAGGCGGAGACAACAGGGATGCCGCTGATCGTCGAGGATTGGCACAATACCCCGTGCTGGCCGCAAGACGGGTTATTTGGCATTGACTGGCTCCTTGAACACGGCGAAAAAAAGTGAGAATATCCTTCGGCAGCATTTACACAATGATTGAACACAGCTGTTTGCAGACATTGCTGTGAGGGACTGTGTCTCCCGAAAAGACAAGGAGATCCCTTTCAGAGAATTTATCGAGAAGGGCAGAGCTATTTCGGAGTATGCTGGGGAGAATGGTATATGTATAAATAAAAGTCCCCGATTATCACCAGTACTCTAAAGTTTCATTTGTTTATTTTTATAGAAACAGAAAGGCTGTACGGAAAGGATGCTGTGTGTCCTCCAGAATGGCGAGATTGGCTTGTGCGCAGCAATCTCCCGCATATGCTGAAACCGGGCGGACCAGAAGACGTCCTTGAGTTACTTCCCGAATCTGTGCGTCCTATATTTCATTAATTCCTCGCTCGTCTCATGTGGAAATTAAAATCAAAAGGAACGTGTCGAAACGCTCATGTGCTATCACGGCGTGGGCGATACATTCACAGCAGCACACAAGGACCTCTGCGCTTCCTCGGGCCAGAACCTCATGTGCGCTACCGAGAACGGTGGTTCTTCATTCTGGTTTATGGCGCGCTCCTCTGACGCGCCCTGTGCCGCGTCATTCTTCCATGAGCGAGGCACAGAGCTCGATCATGAGGCGCGTGTCGCATCGCCCGAGGAGCTCGCATCTGCGCCGTTCACAGTGTTTGTGGCAGAGCAGCGCGTCGGTGATCTAGTACTCGTACCGCGCCGCAGCTGCCATCAGGTCGTCAATCATGGCGGCCTCACGACAAAGATGTCCTGGTCTCGCATGACGATCGACGGTCTCGTTACAGCATTTCATCACGAATTGCCGATTTACAGACGGTTAGTCACGATATCATCGATTTGATGATATTGATTATTCTGATTTCAAATCAAGTGTCTGTCGACCTGAGATTTATCGCGTCAAGTTGCTAATATATCGCGCTCTCCTGAAATACACTGCTGATCTCAAGAAGGCCCAGGGGGAGCTCATTGCCGACGCGCAAAAAACAAATACGCTCACATCGTGGAATGAAAACGTTTCTGCTGATTCCCCTATCTCCTCACCTATCTCTTCGCCATTGTCGTCGCCTGAATACTCACCCTTATCCTTACCACGGCTCTTACCAATATCGCTACAAAAGTCACCAACATTGTCAAAAGGCAACGGAGTCGAAACCCGCGTCGCCTTATCACCAGAGCACTGTCAGCTCGTTAAGTCCGTACGCACAATTCTTCTCGTATTCGATAAGATATTGAAGGAGGAGCATCAAGGCGCAACGCAATGCGAGCTGCGTCTTGCGCGTGCTCCGGATACTTCTGCTTCGAGTACAGACGATCGGACTTTAATATTAGCGCACTCGTTATCTGCAAGTGATGGTGTTCCACCCATCCCTGCTCCTGAACAGGTGCACCGTGACGGCTTATCATGCGATTTCTGCGGCGCGGATATCTTCCAGAGTTTTTTCGAGTGCAGGCGCTGCGCCACTGCCGCAGCCGACAATGTTGATCATCGCGCTGATCCTCTCGTTAAGTTTCCTGCCGATCCAAGCCCAGCTGCGGGCGCAGAAACCGACAGTCTTGTGATATGCCCTGGATGTTATGTCGAAGGCCGCTCGTGCCAATGCACAGTGATGACGCCTGTACAGCGCTATCCGATGGATATGCTTTTGCGTGCGCAGAACGAGGCAGGGGAATTACTCAATTTCCGGGGATATGGCAAAAAGGGGCACGTCGATGTGGTCAGAGTTGTTGCGCTCTCGCATCAGTAAGTTTATATGAATAAAGTTGTTTCGTACCACTCAAATGTTCCTGTGATTTTTACTATCTTGACAGGGCCATACATAACGTCGTTTGCGACCATCCAGGGATCTTCTCAGTTGCTTGTCAACTTCTACAGACGAGGATTTCGAATTTATCGAAAGTAAGTCTCAAACAAAGGACAGCCATTCCTTACGGCTGATTTATTTTAAGAAACCCAACCGCATGTGTCAAAAACAGGGAACGCACGTCGTTCCTGCTGCAGGAGTACTCTTCTGTAAAAAGTGTCACTCTTCGCGCTGTTTCCGACACATACTCAAGGACGGCTTCCACGTTGCGGAGGCACTTGCATTATATACCAAGGATGACTCTCATAACATGTGGCATGAGAAGCATAAAGGCAGTACCCAGCGTGAGAAGCGGCGCCGTCTCGAGGAGGACCAAGAGGCTGTAAGAGAAGCGGAAGCGGAAGGTGTCGCGTGCGACATGCGCGTGAGCCTTATCCTACACGCGCAGATGTACAGCACATGTCAACCTTTAAGCGAGAATGTTAGAGCTGGATGGTACGATGACTACGATGGCGCATTGTATCTTGACTATGAGACGGTCAGTCTGTTTTATAGTCCTTCATCTTTGAAGATGAGGGGCTTGGGATTGAATGCTGAAGTTCATTATTAACAGCTGCCTGGATCCGGTGGCGAAGGTTTCTCAGGGGCTGTCTTAGGGGAGGACGAGGGCATTTCTGTCATTTCTACCTCCCGTCCGATATTATCCAAGTTTACTGAGGATACTGCGCAACCTGCCTTCCCGTCCGCGATTGTCATCCCTAAGTCTATTGCGACCGCAAAGCCACAATCACGACAGATCCTCGATTTCATTTTAGTGCCGAACTTGCCTGACAAAGAGCGATCAAAATATTTCAAAAGTGAAGCTGTTGCTACGGGCAAGACCAAATCTCTTTCCATTTCCCGATTGATTCACGTGGACATGGAGGTCGCGTCATTCAACGATGTGAGGGTCACTACGCTTGTAACTGATAGGATTCGCAATAAATTTTGATCTTCCCCCTCCCTCTCAAGGCTCTGGCTTCGACATATAAGAATCTGCAAGTGCACTCTCTTCCTTCCTCGCGGAAGTTGCGAGAACCGTCTATAGCTCCCACGACTACACTCTTTTCTACTGCGGGCAGCATTGACCAGACCGCGCAGAAGGATCTTGCAGCTCCGAAGTCCTCTGTGAAGTCCTCTGAACCGCCTGCGTCTGCGACAGCGTCAGTGGTGACGTCTATAGCGGCTGCCGTCCCAGCTCCTCTCTCACCTCCTCTCTCACCTACTCAAGTCCCTTCTTTACCCCCCTTAGTTCTTCCTGAATCCTCGGCTCCTCCCATATCGTCTTCAACTACACCCTCTCCGTTTCTATCACTGTCCCCGGTCCCTCCCTCCCCGTGTCTAGATTCCTCTTCTCTCCCTATAGCTCCTCCTGCACAAAACCACAGGTCACCTGTAACCTCCGCTGTAATTGCTACCCCAAAGCCTGTGGCCCTCGCTACGGCGAGGTCTACTCAGTCTACCGAATCACCCAGACGCGATCGGCGGAAGCGACAGATCGTGCACACAGATGACAAGTCGTCTACGGATTCATCTGACAACGAAGACAACAGTTACAGAAAGCCGATTCGTAGAAAGCATATTCGAGTGACGCGCCTCACCAATGTACAGAAACCGAAGGCTCTTGGGCTACTTGCGTTCACGAGTAAAAAAAGGGCCATGGGCACGCAGGGTGGCCAGGCGGATATTAGTTCTAAAACTCCAGAAAGTGCTAAAACCATAACGCGTACTTCTCGTTCGTCTAGGTCAGTGGCACCAAAGGATTGCTCTTGTTCGTGTAAGTGCCAGCCTGCATCCGCATCCACTATAGCCCCTACGCGCATATGTGTGGGTGCTTCACAACTATCGGCGGTCGACTCTTGTCTGCCCGCCGTAACATTTGGTACTGTAGATGATGCTTCTTCTCGCAATGCTACCTCGTCCGCCGATCGCAGCACCGATACGTTCGAACGCTTACGAGACATGCTCGAAGACAGCAAAAAAANTTAAGGATGGACTGTGCGATGCCCGACAAGAAGCAATTAGGCATTTGAGCGACAGTTTGACAAAGTCGAGGGCGCGGGAAGAAAGCCTGTTGAAAAGGGAGGAGAATCTGTTACTGGAGATTGATCATCAAAACGCCTTGATCGATAGCCTCCAGGAACAAATATATGACAAACAGAGGTGGAGCATGCAGCTGGAGCAGCAAGCCTCTTCTATATTGATTCAGGGAACTACGATCAATGCCACTGTGGGCAGAAGGCCTCAGGTGCATATCTCAAATCGGCCTTCGTATAAGTATTAACAGGACTGATACTATTCTTGTGCAGGTCGACCGTTCTGCAACTCGTGATGACAACTTCGTCGACGTAAGAAATCATAGCAGGCGCTTTCCCAGCAGCTCGCGCATGCCATATAGAGGACCTGAATACCAATGGAAGACGAGGAATAGTAGGCATTGTTAGAGAACCATCTATCTACACTATTATCAAGTTTCTAATTACTTTGATTTAGCCTTTGGAGGGCTTCCGCCATGGAGGAAAGAGCACAGACAATATGGCGACCAGTATCACGAGCCTTCAGGTGCAAATGCTTTCGAGAAGCAGTCGGACCGCGTGCAGCCCCAGCAACGCAAGAGAAAGCGCAGATGGGACGAGGGTCCTGACGGCCAAATACGTGAGTGGACGCCGGGACAGGGACACTTCCAGCGGGAACGGGAGAAAGAACGGGAGCGGGAACGAGAACGAGAACGGGAACGAGAGGCTCAGAATCCGAAGCGTCTCACGATGGACGAGTACCGGAGACGCAGGGGTACGACTGGAGAGAGCCCGAATATGCTGTGCTCTGGACCGGCTCCGCCTGGAGACAGCATGCTAACACATTCACTGCTAAACCATCCGCTTGAAATTGCGCGGAGCCCTGCTCCGATGCTGCAGCCCACACAGCTGTCTGTATCTCGAACAGCTACTCCTCGTCCGCCCGCGTTAGCTGGTGCTATATTGGACATCGATTCACGGACGTATGCCGCGTCCGCAGCTGCCAGTCGTACGTTGCTTTGAGTTACTATATATCCACACATACACTGAAACATGAATGACAATTACAGAGGACGATGCGGTCGTCAATAACCCTTGGTTGGGATATCGATCACAATTCTGACCAGCATTTTATCGCAAAGAACCTTAAATTGAATTCGGATTATATACCTGCTTAATCGATCGACTTTCATCACGTCGCCGCTGTACTTGCATTAGTTTCTCTTTCATTCTTTTCTCTCATCCATTATTTCGTATTGCTTTGTGTTTGTAACTGTCGCTGTTGGCATTTGCGCTCATACCATCGTATCTGTACATGCTTGTAAATTTGTTTGCTATCTGACAAAAGTATGAGGAATTGATCCATTTCATGACATTCATATCCATTGCGCATTTATCGTATCTTTTCCACTGTTGGGAGCTAATTAGTTGTAATAAACTGAAATGCTTATCATAAAAAAAANTAGGACGGGATTTTGGGAAATTTCGTGAAAATTTTCGGGGTCAAATTGAGAAGTGGGGAAAAAAGCGCCGAAGGGAGTGTGAACAAGTGATGATTGTATTAGTTGCGAGACCACCTGCAGGCCAATAATGAGTTCGTAAAGAAGAGAGGAATGAGAATGAACATGGCTTGTTGATGATTTGGATGGACAAAAGAGAATTCACATCGTGCAGACCGGGGAATATGTAAAAGAAGACGTGCATTATGCACAAGGGTATGTAAGGAGGAAGCAGAGGCAGCGCAGACAAAAAAAAAATCCAAAAGACTGACCAGGCAAAGGGAGAACGGATGGAAAGCATAACTAGAAAACGGGAATCCCTCGTCCAGAGAGTAAGAAAGCTTGACTGTAGAACACAGGGTAAAAAAAANGAGTGAAATTAACAGATGTAGAAGGGAAAGAAGAATTGGGAGAAATAAAAGCGAAACGTTAACCACAGCGACATGTCAAGATTCGGACTATTAAGGGCGGTTTCGGCGGGTCCTGGTCGTAGTCCTGTGCGCCGTCGTACCCGCCGCCGCTTGAGATACCGACCTCCCCGCCGCGTGCGCGTACGTTGCTGAGCGCAGGCGGAGCCACAGATACCATTGGCGGTGAACGTCCATAACCGTTGGCTCCTGTATATGGCTCCTCGGCCATCTCGCCCACAGCCGTACCCGTACTATATTCGCCTAGCGCCGGTGCACCCGCATACGGGTGACCACCCTGCTGCTGTAGCTGTTGCTGCTGCATGCTCGCACGTCGGCCAGGTCCAGTGCCCGGCGTTGCAACCGCGACACCGACCTGTGCTGCAGCACTGTTCGGAATTGAAGTGCCTGGCGCGACGCCTGGAATGAGCGCTTGAGGGAGCTTGCGCGTCTTTGAACCGTGTCGGACAATTGCGGGGGATGGAGGAGCGATGTTCTGCTGTAATGCAGGGACCTGCGCAGAGCTACGACGTCGCTGTTCATCATCGCGGCGTCCACGGCGGTCAGGCGTGACCGAGGTCGAGCTTGAGCTTCCGAGCTGTATATAATAAAAAATTAAAGTGGTGAGGCGACATAAAAGCCCAAAAAAAGAAAAATCGGTAAACGTACAACTTGAGACTCCCATCCTCGCCCTCCGTTGAGTTCATTCCAATCATATACCTGGTCATCCAACTCGCCCATATTCTTCAATACCTTCGTAAACAGCTCCCGTAGGAATTCATAGTCCGGCGTCTCTTCAAAGCCGAGCTTTCGCACATAGTTCAGGTATATGCTAAACTCCTCTGCAGCAGAGAAAAAAAAAANGACTAATGAGTATAACTCCCCGGCAATCCAAGGATAAACGCACCAGGGAATCCTTCACACAGCTCTTTGATCGGCGTCGTCTGCTTTTTCTCGCCGATCTTCTCGTACTTCTGCTTATTTGTAGCAGCTTTGAGGCCTTGCCAAGGCAAACTTCCCCGAAGGAAGTACATGAAAACATGACCAAGCGCCTCTAGGTCATCCCTGCGCGATTGCTCTAGATTCAACAAAACTGATGAATCTTCCATGCATGATGGTCGCAGAACAATCACACTAACCACGCCCCAAATGAGTGTTAATGCTCATGTATCGTGCCGTGCCGCTGAGGCTCTTGCGCTCGCGATAGGGTATGTGCTGCTTTGATTTTGGATCGCGGTACTGCTTTGCCATCCCGAAATCGACGACGTGGACAAGGTTAGCATTCTTCGTCCCCGGCCGGCCGATGAGGAAGTTGTCAGGCTTGATGTCGCGGTAGATGAGGTTCTTGTCATGAATGACCTGCACTCGGGAGATCTGAGGCCATGAAATATGATATGATTTGAAACATTTTAACATAAGTATCTGCTGTTTTCGCAAAGGGGGGGTTCAGCAAGGGCGTGCGCACCATCTGTCTCGCGGTCATGCAGACGGTCTTAATAGAAAACTTGCGCCCACACATGTCGAAGAGGTCCTCGAGACTTGGACCCAGCAAGTCGATCACGAGTATGTTATGCAGGCCCTCCTGCCCGAAGTGGTATATCTGGGGGATGCCAGCTGTGAGGTAGCCAAATTAATCAGAGAAAATGGCGTCAGCTAACGTGTACTGCAGATGCGAGACGGGTGCGGGGGAACGGGTGAACTGACGGCATCCTGCAAGGATCCTATATGAGCGACACTCATCGCGCAGCTGCGGCGCGTCCGACTTGCGCGGTTCCTAGTTAAATAGAAAGAAAGAAAAAAANGAGAGAAGACGGCAAGGAAGTTGAGGTGAGAAGAGAACCTCCAGTTAGCAATTTTGGTGTGCAGAACTGCTTTGTGACATACAAACTTGATAGCTACTGTCTGTGAGTTGAGTAGATTCGTTCCTATAGCGCAACAGAAGGCATCAGTGACCTTATCCTGTCTCCGAAAGAAATGCCAATCGTCTGCGCAGCTGTGACCGAGCGCAGCAGCGCGGCAGCTGCAGAGCGCACCTTCGAAGATGACGCCAAAGGAGCCCTCGCCGATCTTCTTGCCAACGCGGTAGTGGACGCCGACGAGGTTGGTCGTCGACGACGAGTGCGCGCCGTGCGAGGCCATGGCCGATGAGGAGGAGGAGAAGGATGGAGTATACGACGATGGGGGTGAACAAGAAGCAAGCTCAAGCTGAGCTGTATTCAATTCCGCGGTACGAGCCGCTGCATCTGCCGAATCTTGCTACCCGTGTAAATATTTAAAATTTAAAATACTTTTGAAAGGAAAAACCAAAACATCCCATTTTCAAGTTCATCAACTATTACAGACGGAACAAAAACTACTAGCGGTCTCAGACAGAGCCGCCGCGTATGGTAGAATACATGCAAGCTCGAAAGCGAATGGGAAATGACAAGGGGGTGTGTGCGCGATAATTATGGGTGTCCTGCACATGAATGATCATGAATGGAGTTGTGAGTCAAGGTTAGTAGTGTGTGGATGCAAGTATGCTGTTGGCTAATGGAGGAGCCAAATGTGTAAGTGCTCGGGGGTGTCCATCGAGGAGACACCTGAAAGGGAGTTAAGAAGCGAAAAAAACAGGGCAACTCTGAATGAAGAAACACGTCGAGTAGATGCAGAAGGCTGTAGCTAGAATCACAGACATAGCATAGGATTACGCATGAGAGCGAGGTTTTGAAGCCTGCGGGTAGTGCTGATGTGCTGGGTATCATGCACAACTTCAGACACAGCGTCTGAAGTGAGCTGTTCCTATCGGCGTCCCAAATTGCTCCTTTTCTGTAGTCCTTCTCACCGTCTTTTTCATTAAATATATATTCGCCCCATTTCCTGCCTCCTTTCCAATCTCATTTATCTCCACGGCTTCGATCCGTCGAGCTCAGTCCCTTTGGCCCCCAAATGCAACCTCTTCACCGGAACTCAAAACTGGAGCGAAAGCGGTCTTTGACGTGAGTCAACGATAGCTGCTGATACCTGTACCCGGAACGAAAGAAATAAAAAANGAATTAATAAGTCAAACAGAACCAAGGGGAACAAGGGAACGCACGGCTCCGAGTTCTGGTGGAAATAGAAACCACACATGGTCGCAGCGGGCTCCTCATCAGGCTCGCGTGAATAGTCTGTATGCCATCGCTTTGCGTCTGTATCTGGTCGCTGCGGCTCAGAAGTATATGATGCAAGTCCGTCTTTAGACGCGGGCAGAACTGAAGGCGCTTGCTTGTCAGGTTCAAAATCGACACAGACGTAATAGAAACCTGCAAAAAAGAAACGTGGCGAAGAAGGGGAGTAAAACAAATCAATATCACTGAATGGATCGAGCGCGATTTCCCTTACCCGCAAAGCTTGCTCCACTAATATCCTGAACACGGTGGTCCGGTACTACGAAACGCTCCTTCCATCGCATGAACACTGCAGGTCGGGAAGTATTAGCTGGAAGCGTCAGACGCGGCTCTATCATGTCCTTTTGCACTGTACGGAACGCAGGAAAACGTGACCAGTGTGTCACGTCATCTTGCCGAGTTGCGCCCCAGTCTTGAGTATCAAACCCGTGGCGCATGCCGATGATCTGCGCGTCGAAATACGTGGTGAGCTCCGGCCAGTCCTCCGTTAGTCCGCAGATGCGGAGGTACCCGCAGAGATAGGATGAAGCGAAGTCAACATCCTGGAAGGGAAAAGGGTGGAAAAAAAAAAGGATAGGGCGAGGCATCAGTGAAGAGGACATTAGAAACAATGCTGAAAGTATCTACTGACAACAATAGTGACGGTTACGTCGTAGCTGTTCCGCCCACTCTTCTGCGACCCTTTGAATGTGGCACCTGGGTAAAGACTCTTGTGACTTTTCGAGCGGACCCGAAGTCTTGTTATATCTACCAGTGGATCCGGATAGTCGTCATCGCGTCCATTTAGAAGGGGGGTAGGAGTATCGCTGAATGAGGATGTTGGAGAGTAAGACTGTTGGTGTGATGAGTGGGAGACATTGTGAGGAGAGTGTTCAAACTGGGCGTGGGGAGAATCTTGCAGAGCGGAGGCAGGTATAGACACGTCGTGTGGTGTAGCCAAGGCGGGCAGACCAGAATCAGGACTGTCAGGGGAATAATCGCCTCTCTCGCGTCTAGCCATCTCGACATTTGTACCAATTGACGAGTTTATGGTGCACTGGGTGTCGATGTGTATGTTCAAGGCCGCCGTTCTGCGCAGAGACCGACGCGGGACGTCGAACTCGCATTCACGAACACGTTCGCGGACGGCGTCCCCCCGGAACCTGCACTGCCGCAGGGGACCGCGGTGCGGAACGCGCCTCGCGGCAAGCGCTGCAAAAANTTGGCGCTCTCGCTCGACCCCNGGGGGGTATGGGTATGAAGCAGCAGGTGTCGCATCGGCATTGAGGGGACCCTGGCAAACTGAACAGCGTTTTGTCTGCAGGGTGTCGTCAGGAAGTGGCGCCTGGTCGGCTGGAATGGTGAGGGGGTGTTCTGAAGGCATCACGATGCACCTGCGATGGTGACAGCGAGCGGGAGATATGAAAGTGTGTGTTGTGTTGCGCAAAGAGGACGGTTGAGAGCAAATGCTGATGGTTGTAAGAGTAAGAGTGAGGAGAGCCACGAAAGGTCACGCTACACGTTTTTCTTGACCGCGTCGTGAGTCTTTCTTTTTAATCAACCACGTCGTCGCCGAGCGTCTTGCTTAAGTATTTATCTAATTATATGCAATATTTATCTGTCGTTTACGTTGATTCAGTTTCACTAGATCATCTCAGGCGCATTCTGATGGTGCGAACTGAAGTAAGTCAACTGCGTTTTTCCAAGTATGATAATACCCACTGGCACTCGCTTTAATGCATGGCCAAGACAAGTTCAAGATACAGTCTTTTGGATCTGTATTCAATTGTCTCTAAGGACTCATTATTATTATCTCGCTGCTGGGCGTCTCCGGTCCTGCCTGGTTTCTGTGTCAACCCCTCTCAGCTGATTCTACTACCTTAGACATAACCGTCCGTCTTTGTGCCCATCGCCGACCCGTTCAGCTGAGACCTCTCAATCTCCTTCGCCCCTTCCAAGTCGGCGCTCCCCGACGAAGATCCTCTGGCGCTGTAGAACCCTAAATATCAAACGAAGCGCACGAGAGTGCTCCCAAGTCTTCCAATGCAACCCAGCCACCGGTGCACGGACGCCGGTTTGTCGAGCTCCTAGCGAAGCAGTGGCGCGCCAGATAAAATCCACTGCCTCCCCATCAAAGACAGAGCCTTCGGGCTGCATCTGTTTCTTGTTGCTCTTGAAGGCTCCTGAGCGTCTGCGACCTACACCCCACCCGTCAAACAACGTTTGATAGTCTACAATGCGGCAGTGCACACTGCAGACAAACGCGAAACCGGATCTTCACATCCAGCATCTAAGCACCCATTGAGCGATCCGGGGGAACCGTCGTTTTTTCCCTTCTAATCCCCCCAGACTCGGCCTCGGTCACTGGGAACAATCATGTGCTAGACATACCAGTCGTGATCGCCAGTCATGGCCAGCCGCGAGTGGGGCTTCTCTGCCTTGAGTTTTGTTCAAGTGACTGCTTACCACTTACCCCACTCATTTGCAATGAAATTTTGGGCGGTTGCTTGCAATCCACAGATTCAAGAACCGCGAACCCTTCTTCGTCCAAGCATTCCCTGAAGAAGATTTGCGCCTCCAAGATGAAAGAATCTAGTTCCGGATTTTATCTCTCGGCAGATAGACTGAATTACCGCTCTCGGCCTTCCCAAACAATCTCTGGTTTATGGATCTGCTAATGACTGACATAAGGTTGTATCGTTGCCTTGACTCACTTCAGTACATATAAGTACGTTGATGTTGGGACAAACGACCGAAAGCGCGGACAATGATATCTGATCCCGTCCAACTCGAAGAACTGTTCGCTTGCCTTTATCTCTCCTGATCCTATTCTTATCCGGACGCTCAGTAGCTCAAACTATCAGGATGTTTCTCGTGATGATGAAGCATGAATTACTATCATCAACATTATGTATTACGTCTGTATTCGCCTCTGAGTGTCTAGGTACGTGAACGCCTTTTTTCACCCGTTTATCTACATCCAGTGACAATGAGATGGTGAGTGAACATGTCTTTTTCTTACACATATGTTGCACGTTCAGCCTTCTTACACTCTCCTCAAACAGACTCGCTCTAGTACTCGGAACCTTGTGTCACCAGGCAAGCACGGAGCATGATCGGAACACGGTAAATACGCATCGTACATGAGCTCGAGCTCCGGTTTGGCATCGGACTCGGAGGTCCGAGGCTGCATGCCAGGCCAGCTGCCTCCACAGGCACTACGCCACCAGAACCGACGGCACAATGCACGCCCCATAAGGAGTTCGTGTGGGGCAGCCTGCAGGAAGAGGAATACATACCGGAGGTTGGGAACGGGAGTACGAATAGAGAGTACAGTCGCACCTCGCTCGGCATCCTCAAAATAGGATCGTAGCCGAGTATGCAACGTTCTCAGGAGCATGTCCGAATCTCAGGCTTCGTCCGCAGTCTCGGGCGCCCCTGCCTGAGAAGGCGAGGAGCCAAGAGCCGTCTTACGTCCACATTGGTTGGTGCGCCAATCAGCGCCAAACTGCAACAAGTATCTCGACTTTCGCTTAATTGGCACGTGCACAAATTTAGCTTGTTAGCGGGATACGACTCGAGGCTTTGTGCAGCTCAAACGTAAGTACGCCACCCTGGCACTGGGTGTGTATACGCGTACAGCAACTGTAAGGACGTAAAGTGGTTATACAACTATGTCTGAGGCGCTCTTGCAGACGCGCGAATTTAGACTGCAAATATCCAAATACACTAAACTTGGTTCCTCACGAAGGGAGAAGATAGGTAAAGGATACGGTTCCTGTTTTTCATCTTGCCTGAATTCGATGTATCAATCTAATACGCAAGCCTTGTAGACGCGCGAGGTTTGCCGAGGGTTGACAGATGAATGAATTTTGCACTTGTGCTGTGCTCACGTCACTTTCCAGTGTCAGGGTCTTCAAAGAACTCCAGAGGTTGTTCAGACAAGATTACGAGTGCACTGAAGCAATCGCACAGTGGTTATTTTTCAAAAAGATCGTTTTGAGTGAGAACCCGAAGACACAATTAAAAATAAGAGAAGTCCCATAGTTTACAGTTCTCGGTACCTGCTGTATATTCATCATATCAGTCAACTAATCATAAGGACCTTGCATGGGCAGACTCACTTATAACTTATACAAATGCATTGATTCTACGTATCTGGCGCTCTAACGCTCTATACCACAAAGTCGATTCTTTTTCGCATCTTGTTATTAGTCCTCACCGGCAGGGAGTTCCTCTTCCAGATACTTGACAAGCTTAACGCGCATTTCTGTCGTTTCGTCACCGCGAAGGACATCGCTCACGAATGCTGCTTCCACCTGCATCTGTATCTGCGCCATAATTGAGATCGCTATGGAAGATAAAAACGATAGACGCGTGGGCATACCATCTCTAGCGCGCCGCGGATTACACCGCAGAGCACGTTGCTGTACCACAACCCGCCCTGCAATGCCTCATCGGGGAGTTCGACAAATTCAGCGAGCGGGTTCTCATCGAATGTTAACGTAAAGAAAGCGCCTGGAGAAGATGCGGAGGGAGGGGGTGCGGGAGAGGGTTTAGCTGTCGGTGCAGGTGCACCATGTGTGACAGTCGGAGAGATATTCAAGAAAGACTTGAAGCCGACCTTGATCGATAGAGGGATTTCAGTCGCAATTACAAGATAGACAGGCTACTAGGAATAATATGTCACCTTTGCGACGACCTCGCCAGTCTCCCTGAAGTCTGCACACCGACCGAGATTGCTGCGCGCAAGGAAGTCCTCAATCAAACGTGTGCCGATGTTAAACCCCATACGCTCAAGCTGTACATTGACCTCTGCATAATCTTCGTAGTCCTGAACAAGCTGCACGACGAGTGCGCCGTAGGTCATCGCAAAGAGTTCCGCGTTCTAGCATTTCAATTCAGTTCCTTTGGATACGAGAGGCACAGCGCTCCATTTCAAAGAGAAGCTCACTATCTTCTCTGTGCGCCCCTTCCAGAGATCCTCTCCAATTGCCTTGTACTGTTTGCTCGTCGTTGCCATGCTGTAGGTTACTTTAGAACTTAGTATAACCATATGCATGTCTATGCAACGACGTGACTGTGATCGTCTCGGTCACGGTATGTCACACAGACTTTGTCTCGTGTGCTCATATCATCAACGCGACGTCCACGTACCTACACATTCCATCGACACCCAACTTATTTACTGTTGTGACACCTGAACATGCCGCCGAAGGCAGACATCAACAAGGCAGGTTGGGAACAGAGCGAATTCCCAATTCTTTGCGAGACCTGTGCGTGTGTCTCGACGTCCTAGGTATCTGTACTAATTCGAATACACAGGTTTGGGCGATAATGCTTTCGTTCGCATGGTATGCTTTAAACCAAACTGTCATTGCATCGCACTCATTCTAACACTGGTGAAAGTCGAAAGAAGAATACGGTCGCGAATGCGGTGCTTGCGCTCGTCCGTTTACTGTCTTTCGTTGGAAAGCAGGTGCAGGCATGCGCTTCAAAGCGACAGTCATATGTCAAACCTGCGCAAAAATAAAGAACGTGTGCCAGACATGCCTACTGGATCTCGAATACGGGCTCCCGACGCAGGTGCGCGATACCGCGCTTGCGCTCAAGAACCAGGCGCCGAGCAGTGACATCAACCGAGAGTACTATGCACAAAACATGGACGGCAAGGTCTGCGACTGGTCTCGAGTTTTCCATTGCTTCCCTTATGCTGATGTTGTCTTTGCGTTTGATAAAGCTCGATGGGAATAAGTCATTGCTGGATTCCGGGCGTGCACAGTCCGCTGGGAAGGAGATGCTGAAACAACTTGCCCGTACGGACCCCTATTACAAACGCAACCGGCCAAAGATATGTTCGTTCTTCGTCAAGGGTGCTTGCACCCGTGGAAACGAGTGTCCCTACAGGCGCGTGCTTCGCCTTTTCTAAATGCAAGAACGAATGCTGACGCCTTTTGCAGACATGAGAAACCGGCGGACAACGATTTATCGAAGCAAAATATACAAGATCGGTATCATGGTCGCAATGATCCAGTTGCACGAAAAATACTCTCGGGACACGCTGAGGCGCAGGGCCTTAAACCACCTGAAGACCAGACGATTGTGCGTAGTCAGAGTCTTCACATGCAACCATTTTTACTAATCAACAAGCTCCTGTTATCAGACCTCCATATTCCTCTCGTCATTACCTACATCCACGTCTGAACAGGACATTCGTACGTGCGTGGCAGAGTCGCTGCCAGCGCTCTCTCCAGCACAGATAAAGTCTGTCGTGCATGTTGCCAAGTCGCGATGTGCATTTGTAAACTTCACGGATCGCGCGGCAGCGGAGCGCGCGGTGGAGGCGTGGGCTAGTGGATTCGAGATTGACAGCGTGCGTGTGACCGTGAAGTGGGGACGTAGCAGGGCCAAAGGTGGGGCACAGGCTGCTGCATCGGGGTCAACCTCACCTACGCCCGTCACGTCTGCCTCCACTTCTGTCGCTGCATAATTGACTTTTCCATGTATTACCTTTGTACTTTATTATTATTTTCTGCAATACACTACTATCATCATATCAAATATCAAATGTCTCCGTGCACAATTCAGCGGGCATGGAGGAAAACCAGTTGAGATCAATTACAATGATTTGCATTCTTCTACATGTATATATATAAGAGTCTACCGGGCCTGCACATAATCGTCAATGCGCAAAAGCAGGCATACCGTCTCCGTCGAAAGTTCAACCGCACTCGTAGATACTAGAAGCGGTTGCACGACGTCCTCCTCCAGAATATTAGAAATCAGGCCCTACAGAAATGACGAAGGCATCCGTAAAAAATTGCAAAACACTGCCACTTCCAGAAAGATGAAATAACTTACCGTCCGCACATTGATTCCTGCATTACGCTCGCCGAGTGCATGACGGTTACGAAGTTCCGTCACGATGGCGATTGGGTTCATTCCCGCGTTCTCCGCGAGAGTCGTCGGGATGACCTCAAGCGCATCCGCATACGCTTGGAAGCAGTACGCCTCCATGCCCTTGAGCGTATGCGCGTACTGCGACAGAGCGCGCGAGACGTGGATCTCTGGTGCACCTCCACCTGCAATCAGTGCTCTGCAGAACAGTCATTCAGTTTGTTTGTGCATCACAACTTAGATTTATACATATCAGAGCGAAAACGCACCGCTTCTTCACGAGACACCGCACGACGCAAAGTGCATCATGCAGCGAGCGTTCATTCTCCTCTAGCACAAGTGAGTTCCCGCCCATCGCAAGCACGCTCACCGTGCGCCCCGGGTTTCGCACACCAGTGATTTTGACGAATTTCGCGCCGGCTTTGCTCGTCTCCTCGACAAGCTCCGCTGAGCCGAGTTTGTCCTCAGTGAATGCCTCGATATCCGCGATGGGTTTGCATCCCAGGCTCTTTGAAAGAAACTCGATCTCATCGCGCTCAACGTCCTTGACAACGAGGATTTTGAGCTTCGCAAGGAAATGCAGGGAGAGGTCAGTGACGGCGTCGCGCAGAATCGACTTTTGGATTAGTAACACGTTGCAGTTCGCCTTTTTGATCTTCTTGCATAGATTGAGAAGGTACTGGCGTTCTTCTTTCAGGATCTTGTCCATCTGACGGTAGTCATTCACAATGACAGTATTGTCCATCTGGGAATCCACAAATTAGAAGCTGGTATAGAATGGTAGGCTGAATAAGAACACACGTCCGGTTTGGGAGCACTCAGCTGGAACTGAATAATACCAATTTTTGCTTTTTCTATCCTATTCGGGCCACCTCCTGCTACAACGACATTCTGGTTCAATAAGACGCCGTCTACTAACTCCGTGTCCTCAATAGTTCCTCCTACTTTTTTTGACGATACGCACGTCACGGAGGTCGACGTTGGATGAAGTCGGCGTAACCAGGCGGAGGACCGCGGAGACGGCGATGGGCGCCAATGTCGACGAATATTGTGATACAATCTGGATCGGAATCAGCATTTAATCGGGTCAAATACGTGAGTTGCTTACTTTCGAGTACAGGGAAGTAGTCGCGGCCCGAAGTAAACTCGCCCTATCATTGAGATCTACCGACGTCGAAATCTCGGTCAAGTATTCGACTGCTTTTCCTGCTGCCTTCGTGAATGATTCGGCAATGATAGTTGGGTGCATCCCCTTTTCCAGCATCTTTTCTGCGGCACCTAAGAAACTACCAGCCAGAACAACAACGGAGGTCGTGCCATCGCCAGCTTCGATATCTTGTGCCGCGGAAAGATCAACGAGCTAAGAAAAATGTCAGACTTCCGAATGCTTTCAGAAAAGAAGAGAGCAGACGATATGCGTACCATCTTCGCGGCTGGGTGAAGTGCTTGAATACTCTTTAAAATAGTAGCACCATCATTCGTGATAATGACCTCTCCCTTAGGATTTTGGATCTTGGTAGCTTGTATGAGAGCGAGTTTCCGAGTTTTTGAAAGAATAATAAACACACCATCTTGTCCATTCCCCTAGGCCCAAGAGAAGTCCGCACGGCATCGCTGATCGCTGCGACCCATCAGACTTGTTAGATTCAGCCTTTAAAAAATTCGACGGACATAGAACCTTTTGCTGCTGTCATATTTGACAATCGCACCTCCTGCGGTTTGCTCTATGCAATATTGACGCGTCGTCAGCTTCAGTTTCTCATCGAGATTCTGGCAATCCTTGCCTTGTCATTGAAGGACCTGTTCGCACCAGTGTTTCCTGCACCCGCGACGACTTTTGGCTGCATTGTCGACGACATGTTGCAAGCAAAGAGGATGATACAGAGAAATACGCGAAGAAATGCACAAGCCAGACAGAGGATTAGCTAAATCGCCATAAAAGGAAGGAAGTGTATTCCTTTGCGACGGACTTGCGCGTACATCTCTTTGTCTTCGCACCACCATCTGCTCAGTACGCGTATCTCGCTAGAATTACATGGCAATGGTAGTTTATTTGACTTGTCGCTACACTTAACTCCCTCTCATAATTTGTGCAGTTTGGAGGAGACGATCCGTTTGGTGGCGCAGGCCCAGCGGGACTTTTTGCTCAGCTCGCTCAGTACGTGTCCTACTATTCGTAATAATATGCCACAATCATTCGTACATATGTAGAGGTTTTGGAGGTGGCTTTGGACCTCACCAGATGAGGAGGCCAGCGCGACTTTATGATGAATATATGAAAGCATATAGCGTAGCCATGTTGCCCGGCAACGAACGCACAAATCTAAGTTATGGTGGCAAGAGTAAGTTAAATGTTCCCGCAAATGGTGTGCAGTTACTGATACAAAGATGGCAGTTATCATGCCGCCATCTGCACTAGCAAATCTAACTTCCTTGGACTTGGAGTCGCCTTGGATGTTCAAGCTAAGCAACCCACAGAATCCTGCCGCCTCGACGCATGCAGGTGTTCTCGAGTTTATAGCCGAGGAGGGATGCGTCCATCTTCCGTATTGGATGATGAAGTCGTTGCGGTTGAACGAAGGTGACCCGATCCATATTACAGGGGCAGAGCTTTCGAAAGGCAAATTTGTCAAGCTGCAGGCGCAGTCTGTTCATTTCTTGGAGATTTCTGACCCTAAGGCTGTGTACGTATTTGTTCTTCTGCATGGCAGGCGCTTGGCTGATCCGCTTCAAACAGGCTAGAGCATGCCCTGCGGAATTTCTCTGCATTGACGCAAGGCGATATTATTGAAATAAATTACAACAATATTGTCTTTGATCTCTTAATTATGGAAACTCAACCTGGCGGTGGTGGTATCAGTGTCCTTGATACGGACCTCGAGGTTGATTTTGCTACTCCCGTCGGCTATAAGGAACCGGAGCGCCCGAAGGCTGCACCGCCTACAACAATGGCATCGAAGCTTAAAATTGACTTGAACTCGTCCACACCTGGTTCATCGAGGCCGACCTCTGCATTGTCAGGCGCATTCGCTGGTACGTCGACGGGCGAGACCATGGTTTCAAAGGGTGGGGAGAAATGGGAAACTTTCAAAGGCAAGGGGGAGACATTGAATGGACGGAAGACGAAGGGGCGGGGTATCAGTCAAAGGGGGATCGAAAATACTATGGAAGGAAGCAAAGTTTTCCGTACTGAGTAAGTTCCGTCTTTGGTAGGAGGAATTTCAAATTGTGACAATGATTTTTTTTNGTCAATACAGCAAAAAGAGGATAGTCACGAACGAGACTCTTGAGTCTGATTCTAGCGCCCCTGCTCCGTTGAATCTTCCTCATGGAAAACTTTTCTTTGGCTTCAAAGCCATCCCCTACAAGCCTCCAGCTAAAGCCGAAGGCGGGAGTAGTTCAGCTGGTCCCTCGTCCCCCTTTGTGAGTGATGGGAATACGCTCTCCGGCCGATCAGTAGGTGCAGCTTCCTCTTCTGCCAGCACGAAGGGAAAGGGTAAAGAGGTGAAGCAGGGAGATGCCGGAGCAAATGAGCCGAAGTGGGGTACAGGGCAAACACTCAGTGACTCCGCTTCACGACGCGCGGCAGCGGACGGACCTGTGGGTGCAGGAGGAGCGCGGGTTCCCCTCCCACCATCGCGCAATGGTCGCTCGACACAAAAGCGGCGTGAGCGCAGCCCAACGCCAGACTGGGGAGTGGACGATGATGATATCATTTACGTCGACAGCGACTAGGCAGGTATACTTTAGTGATACTGCATGTAATACTAATAGATGAATGTTCAATCTTGATAGACTGCTTCACGTTTTGGATCCTTGATGTATGACTAATGATGTTTACTGCGAATTGGTAAATAAATTAGACTGAACAGTACTTTATTCTCAAAAACGTTGAGCAGTAAAACATAATAGTACTATGTGCGTAATTTCATGCACAAGAAGTCCAGACTGTATCGGCTTATTCGACTAGTACTCGTCACTTTGCACAATATTAATATGCACTAGAAACACTCAAGAGTAGGATGGATATTTTCGTCAGAATGCAATATTACTCAAATCAGATTGAAGACATGACCATGTCTTTACCATGAGGTGCAAAAACCAATGCCACAAGCCTGGCTCGAACAGGCGACCTTTAGATTACATAACCAGATTGCGGTACGCACTTCAGTCTACTGCTCTCCCAGCTGAGCTATTGCGGCACCTAAATTATCTTCGGAGCACTACACATTGTCGCGTGTTTGAAACTCTGATCTGTCAAAACAGCTGCTCTACTAGCTGTTTTNGACAGTTCATGGGCGAAAATAAAAATCGAGCTCAGAGGAACCCTAGCCCCACATATTCCGGTCATACTGCACTTTAAATCATTTCAATAGGCCTTTGCCACCGGAATTGCTTGGTTTGGTCTGCGCCGATCATTTGTCAGCTAACTAATGCGCCAGGCTTTGTAATCACGAAAAACAGCTCTGTACTTTTGCACAAAATCGGTTGAAAATAACAACATTTCAGGACAATATCTCATCAGTGGCGAAGTCAAATTGTATAATTCAAAATTCTAGTCACCTGGAATTATTCTTGAGTGATTTTTAACCAAGCATACAAGTCGCCATTGAAGAGGTGAAAACAGACCCATTTCCGTGACATAAAGGCACGTGCAATGGATACAAGCGGGAAGGTAGAAAGTATACGTGTATCTGAAGACATGTTAGGCACTCCACTAAGGTAGTATTTTATTAGCTGGATTACTTTCAAGATACTAGTTACTTGTTGCATGCGATCTACTCTGTGTGTTCATGCAATGGTATACTTCCCGTAATTTTTCTCCGGATCAAACACCTGCCAATGAATATTTAAGTAGACGCTGAATCAAGAGTAGTAGGACACAACGTACCTCCCATCTGGATGCCGGGAAAATGTGCTTATTACGTTGATACCAACTGCGCTCAACTACCTTTCCTGCATGCGACTCGTCTTTCTCAACAGTCGCATCCGCAAGCATGCGGACATCATCGTGCACGTCAAAANTTAAACAAGGGCCCTGATTTTCCGCGTGCCTTGTTGACAATGAAATCATAAAATGTATGGTGCTGATAACTCGGTAAGCAGACTGAAGAAGCATAAGAAAAAAAAAAAAATTCCGCACGAACATGGGGTATAATAAGATCCTCCTAATAGTGAATTTATTGAGTGACTTGGCCATCGAGAAGAAATGTTTTACCTACCTTGACATACATAAGATTATCGACACTGACGCCTCGCAGTTCTGGGAATTGTTGACGACATTTCTCGAGGAAGTTGCTAATGCTGTCGCCTTTTTTACACTGAATAAAGCCTCAGCTTCCAGATATGTATATCTTGAAAATGATTGTCAACGGACTGAAACAGATTTTCGATGGCCACTGCCATCCCAGTAAGAGTATACTATTTCAATGTCCTCCATCTTGACTTCTTCTTGCCTCTTTAACCACTCCCGACGCAGTTCTTCACGTTCTCTTCTCTCCACCTCCTCTCGCTCCCTATCTGGCAGGAAAGAGGTGTCGACGTTGGGATTCTTACGAAGTTTTGTCCTCTTTGCTATAGCTTCAGCGTCATCGCCGTTGGGCGTCCCAGATGAGGTCGAGCCGTCGCCTTCTTCTTCGTCAACTGCAAACGACAATGTGGCTTTCGTTGTACGCTTCCGCTTCTTCACTTTCTTCTGTTCATCCCTAAACGCATCTCCACGACCTGTAAGCCACCTGTACACCACGCTCATCGCGGAAGAGAAGAAGGGAGGGAATAACATACTTTAGCTCGTCCGTCTTGGCGGCCTCACGCGCTTTCGCCTCCTCAAGCTCACGCCGACGCTGCTGGAAGTCTTCGAGCTTGACAAGGCCTACAGTTGTTTTCTTAAGCGTATCCTCCATGGAGTCGTGCTGCCCGACGAATCGCGCGGTGGATGGGCGCGCCTTCTCTGTTTCGCTGATGAGTTTCTCCTTCTGTCGCTCAAAGTCCTCGCGCATGCGCGCGCGCTCTTTCGCGAGTGCATCTTGACGAAGACCTTCTGACTGACTGTTGGACATTGAGCAACTTGAACGTGAGGAAGTGCAAGGTAAGGTCTTTCTTCAAGCTTCAGGTGTGACTGTGACACATGTTACGGGTACATGTACTTTCGACCAGTCCTTGCTTGTGTGCCACGCAAAATGGTTTTTGTACTCGGTGTACAGCTTCTAGATAAAAAGCTAGCAAGAGTAAGTGGGGCACTGTACTTTTATGGTCAATTTACATATGATGTACTCTCAGATCGCTCTCCGCTCCTTCTATGGTGTCGGCGAGAGTACCGCGAACCGCCTCTGTGCCCGCCTGCAAATACACAATACACAGCGCATACGCAACCTCACACCGAATCAAATAACAGGGCTTGCATCATTTCTCTCCTCTCCTCAAACTGCTCAGCCTCTTCCACGCCTTCCGCTGGCGCCTCCAGGCTTCGTTCCACCGTCAACGACTCCCGAACGTAGCGTCAAACCGCTCCCGGTGAACAGGAATGACCCACTACTGAAACTGCGCGTCGAGTCGGAGCTGAGGCGGGAGATACGCGAGAACATTGCCCACCAACGCATGATTGGAAGCTATGTCGGACGAAGGCATGCGATGGGTCTGCCGGTCAGAGGCCAGAACACACAGAACAACGCAAAGAATGCGAAAAAGTTCAACAGAATAGAGAGATGGCGATAGGTCGTCAAGTTTGTCATTTAGGTGCGACCTAATGTAAAAATTACAATTACAAAATAACACGTATTACTTTTAGGTCTAGTTTATCTCTGCGCGCATATTTCTTTTAGTTTATTTTCTTCCATTTCTAAACGAATACGTTTCTGATTCTGCAAGGCGTGCATCGACCACATCTATCTTACATACAATCTGTTTTTTCGGCTCGTTTCGAACGACGGTCCTACCTCTGTTGGTTCATAAATCATGTTCCATTTATCCAATGAAGCTGTGGCTACATAATCGACAAGACTAGTGCAATGCAATGCTTTTTGGATATCATCGCTATCGGTAGTGAATATAGCAGCTTTAACTGCCGTCGATTTCCACGTCCGACAGGACATTCTAAAGTCATCGTGTTTACTCGGAGACCCATAGTTCTCATCTCTTGCGGTCATTTATGAGCATCTTCTTTGCATACAGCTATTGTGATATTTCTGGCAGTCAGCCTGAGCAAGCACTGTCATGAAAATAAAGCAGAATTGTAAGAGATAGAGGAGATAAAGAGACTGCTCTTGGAATCTTCAATATTTTCCTACCGTTTGACTATCAAAAGAAATTATATCCGAGTCTTCGATCTTTTATGCTTGAGGTCTCTTTTAATAATGTGTGACTGGGTTGTGACAGACCGTCAAAGGCAAGCGCACAGTTTTCAATACTTGGTTGCATCGTGCCATCATCAACTCTGCTTTTCACCTTTCTTCAGATTCTCCACCTACTTAACGAATAGAAAACGAAATGGCCGACCAGAATGAATCGATTCCGAACTTCAAACTCGTTCTCGGTGCGTTTCTCGTTCGCAATCCTTTACTTTGTGCGCTGACTACTCCTTTCAAAAATATTTCCACATATGCTGTGATCGTGCATCCGATCATGCTACTTCCTCTCATTGTGTTTTGTGCTATCAATTTGCGCGTCCGGGTCGTTTTGGATGGCAGTCGGTGATGGTGGTACTGGCAAGACGACCTTTGTCAAGGTAAGTTCAACAGTTGCCTTATCGAATATGATCGTGAACTGATTATACGGGTTGTAGCGCCATTTGACAGGAGAGTTTGAAAAGAAGTATATTGGTACGAGTCTTCTTCCCTCCTACCGCTTGTAATGCAGTTGAGGCCGCTTTGATGATAAACATAGATGCTGACAAGCCTGTATCATGTCTTTGTTCTTCCTCTTTTCAGCAACTCTTGGTGTTGAGGTCCACCCGCTCAAGTTCTCGACCAACTTTGGTGATCTCTGCTTTAATGTATGGGACACTGCTGGACAGGAGAAGTTCGGTGGTCTGCGTGACGGGTATTACATCCAGGGTCAGTGCGGCATCATAATGTTCGACGTCACCTCGCGTATCACGTACAAGAATGTGCCCAACTGGCACCGCGACCTCGAACGCGTCTGTGAAAACATCCCGGTCGTGCTGTGTGGTAACAAGGTCGACGTGAAGGTTCGCTTTTTTTTTCCATTTATCTTGTTGATGGCTCGCTGCACATATGAACTTAATGTTGCAGGAGAGGAAAGTTAAGACTAGCGCTGTCACCTTCCACCGAAAGAAGAACCTTCAGTACTTCGAGATATCCGCGAAATCGAACTACAACTTTGAAAAGCCGTTCCTTTGGTTGGCGAGGAAGTTGGTCGGGTACGCACATTATGTGTAATAAGCGATCATCACCTTTTGCTTATCCGTATTATCTCAAGCAACCCCGCTTTGGACTTTGTTGCCGCACCTGCCCTTGCACCTGCCCAGGTTCAGGTCGATCAAGGTCTTATGATGATCTATGCGCAGGAGCTTGCTCAGGTTCGTTCTCTTCGTATACTTTTACGTCCTGACGTTTCTAACTGGAGTATAATACAATTACAGGCTGAGGCAGTTCCTCTTCCTGAAGAAGAAGATGACTTGTAATTCGTTTGAGTTGTGTTTCTGGTTTTGTTGCGAGCCTTTGATCAATATCCCTTCCTCCTCATGTATCTTTGGTGCCGCTGCGAAGCCGATAAATACATTGTTTTCCATATACACTAACGATACATGTATACAGCATAGGGTCATGCCTGAAATGACAGCATATTTCTGTTGGAAAATTTATAATTTCTGCACTTATGTGTATGCCAGAAATCCTATGTAAGTGGTGATAAGCGGTTGTTTTTACAATTGACGCGACCTACGAGTCGAACAACCACCATGATTTCCTCACATCTTTAGAAAGACAACCTACCCTAGTGGACATAATCATTTATACACGAAGGATTGTGCATCCTACATGTCAAATAATTCGGTCGAAGAAAAGGGCGGCGCTGTCGCGATAGACAGCGTAGTCCCTAGTGCTGCAGACCCTAGGTTGGTTGCTCAAGCCTCCGAAGGACCATCAAGCTCAGCAAAACATATACTCACAAACGTTTTTGGAGACAAGTAGGTCTTCAGCATGATTGCCTGATTGCTTCTGTATTCTAGAGGAGTGCTAAATATCTTCGCTTCTAAGCGTAGTCCGTATTTTAATGCAGGTTTTGGGCTCATGGTGCGTAATTTGCTGCACTCGCAACCCGAATACGCCTTGAATTACAACAGGGTCTTGGCGTTGCGCTGACCGTCCTCCGAAAATCGCTCGTTCTCGGCTCGACCGTGCTCCAGCGGCGCATGCTCGTCTCTCTCGAGATCCCAAACCGTGACCGTGCATACGCTTGGGTTCTCCAATGGATGGCCGAGCATCAGGCCGCGCGCACTGCGGCTGCTAGGATGGGTTCCAGCTCGAGCTCTTTCCTTGCTCGCCTCGCACCGCGAAGCCACCAGCTGAGCGTCGAAACGCGCGTGCAGACGTACAAGAACGGAAGTGCGAATGTAGGCTTCGAGCTGGTTGCGGGCCCGGGCACGCACTGGTTTCGGTATCGGGGCGCATGGATGCAAGTGAGCTACAATACATATTCTACACTATGTGCCCGTGCAACTGGACTAACACCTTGTATCTTACCCGCAGGTCAAGCGCGAGCGCGACACGAAGTCCATGCACCTCACCTCGGGTACGCCGTGGGAGACAGTCACTCTCACAACGCTTTCCCGAGATCGTACACTCTTTCCTACACTACTTGCGGAGGCGCGCGACGCTGCGCTGCGCGAGCAGGAAGGCAAGCTCGTGTTGTATACTGCGTGGGGCACGGAGTGGCGTCCGTTCGGTACGCCGCGACGAAAGCGCCCTATAGGCAGTGTCGTTCTGGCAAATGGTGTTGCTGAGCGCATCCATGGTGATGTACAAGCTTTCTTGGAGAGGAGAAGGTGGTATGCGGACCGAGGTGCGATCCATGCTTTCGCATTTGTGTATATCTTCTAATAAGTTCCTTTACTTTTCCAGGCATACCATATCGTAGAGGTTATCTCCTTCATGGCCCCCCTGGTTCGGGGAAATCCTCATTCATTCAAGCGCTCGCAGGAGCGCTTGACTACGATATATGTCTTTTGAATCTTTCGGAAAGGGGACTTGGTGATGACAAATTAAATCATCTTCTATCGAATGTCATCGAACGCAGCATTGTCCTGATTGAGGACATAGATGCTGCCTTCAACAAGCGCATTCAAACAAGCGAGGACGGGTACGATTTCGCGTTTATTACTGAATGCGATACCTAATATTCATGCAATGCCAGCTATCAATCATCTGTGACCTTCTCCGGCTTCCTGAACGCTCTTGACGGTGTTGCTTCAGGCGAAGAACGTATAATATTCATGACAACAAATCACTTGGAACGCCTCGATCCTGCGCTCATCCGCCCGGGGCGGGTCGACCTTCTCGAGATGATCGACGACGCCCTCCCCTCACAGGCCAAAAAGCTTTTCACGCATTTCTACAAGGGTGACAATGACCTAACTAGCGACGAACTGAATGAGTTAGGAAAAGAACTCGCAGGTGTCGTAGAAGAGCAGCAAAAANGTTGGGCGGCGCGTCAGCATGGCAGCGCTGCAGGGCTTGTTCATTCGAAGTGGACCGAGAGAGACCGTTCGTCACTGTGCTGATTTATTTGTAGAGAGAAGATACCCAATAGAATAATCTGTTATGCAATACACAGGTGGTACAAAGTATGAAAGTAGTGCAGAAATGTGAAATGAAGTTAGAAAACAGGTCTTCGTTTCCGACCTGTAAATTTGGAGTCGTTGGGTACACCTTCCTTTCCTCGTTGGCGATACAACTGGGATGCGAAAATTCAAATCAGACAAAAATAAAAATCGTAGGAAATAATCCACTGACTTCTTTTTTCTTCACTATCCAATCCTTCGCTTTCACAGCTTTCCGTTTTCCGCTCTTCTCCCTTCTCCGCTCTTTATCCCGTCTCCTCTCATAAGGCACAGTCTCCTTACGTTCTTCTTCGCCATCGAGGCCCTTCGGTACCTGCTGCCCGCCTCCGCTCCCTACGAACAGACACAGAAACACCTTCTTTGCCTTCTTCGAGTTCGGATAGTCTACGACGACACCTCCTCCGAAGCCGGCCTTCTGCGCGATAGACGTGATCAAATGTATCTGGTCGTCTGAAGAGGGATAGAACTGGAGGACCGCGCGCGCAGGGTTGCGAAGCGCGGCATAGAGAGTCGTGAAGAAACGCATGAGACGGTGAGGAGGCGAAGAGGTTGGGTGGGATGTCTCAGCATTCAGAAGCCATTGTATCACGGATATACTAGGGGTGTAGACAAGGAAGCCACTGGGTCGAGTGAAGAGATATCGCAAAGTAAGGCATGACGCACCTGATGGCTGCATCAAAACTTCCTGGTCGGAAGCCAAAGCCTTGCCCAATGTCTTGTAGAAACAGGTCACCCTCGACTTCGCGTTCCAAGGCCACCTCTTCGCACGATAGCAAATCAGAACATCTGGTATTATAGCAATTGTGAGTAATAACAGACTTCACCTAGCATACTTGGGGCAATATCTACACCGATCCAACAGTGACCTTCCTCGTCTAGAATTTCTCCAGACAGACCGGACCCGCAGCCGATGTCCAGGATGAACTTGGGCTCATCTGGCGGCAGGTTAAGAAGCTCGAGTGCGCGATAAGTCATGTCAGACTGTATTTGCTGTATGCGTGTGCTGCATTTTCGTTCTTTAGACAGAAGTCTGGTAATAGGAAGTCAGCGAAGGAACGCACTTCGCCGTGTATTTCTTCGCCTCAGTGTCTCCATAGTACTTCAAAAACTGTCAAGTCAAGTCCAAAGCAGCTTTTGTACAACCTCACTATTTCTGGGGGCGCGACGAGCTCTGGTCTCGACATAGTAAGGATGAGTTGACTGGCTTGAGGCTTCACTCAACTTGAGTGCGTTTTTTTTTTNGACGTGATCGACACGCGGATCCGACAAATTATTATTAAAAATTATAAAATAATAATAAATGCGACAAGCGAGCACTCAAAATTCAGACTCCTTCAGACAGACAAAAACAGGCTTGTGTATTTCTTTTTACACGCAAGGACGAGTACTCTTACTGTATGATGATAGGAATGATGGTCATGCCAATGCAGTCACTGAAGTGGGAAACTTACATACTGATAATTCCACTTCAACGAGTTCAGCTAGCACGCCTCCGGAAAACGCTGGGGGAAGATTGTAGAATGTCGTGCCTCTGGAAAGTACACATTGATTCAGATGAAAAAAAAAAAAAAAGGTATTCCAATTAGCATCAACTTGTAAGTTATGAGTTATGGGTCCCGCCGTGAAATTGCTTATCTAATGGTCTAATTCGCACGATCAAAAACAAATATTCTTTTTTGAAATTATTTGCGATCTACGGTACGGTATCGTGGTGTCCTCCATTCCATTATGGCACAAGCAGGCGTATCATTGAAGTTCAGTGGACACCAGCACTTCAGATATCGACTTGTTCTCTCCATCTTGAGTGGAAAACCCTTACGGATTGACAGAATTCGAGCAGACGACAAAGATCCAGGTCTTCGAGGTGTTGTGGCTATTATCTAGACCTCGGGTCCTCTCGTCTTAAACTGCTTTGCAGACTTCGAGGCGAGTCTTCTGCGCCTATTGGAAAGAGTGACAAATGGGACGGTTATTGAGATATCGTACACAGGTGCGCATTTACCAACGTTTTCCAGTATATAGATTAGCTGACTCGTTTCAAAGGAACTTCTATCCTGCTCAAGCCCGGTGTAATCTCTGGAGGCAGTATCACTCATGATTGTCCCCTTTCTCGCGCCATCGGGTACTTTCTCGAACCTTTAATTATGCTTGCTCCTTTTGCAAAGAAGCCGTTGGACCTGACGCTCCGTGGAATCACGACGGACGATCGTGACCTTTCGGTAGATATAGTGCGCACGGTGACGCTGCCGCACCTGCAGTTGTTTGGGATATCAGACGGGCTCGAGCTTAGGGTGAGTTGTATCCTATTTCTCGTGCCCAACGAATCAGCTCAGAGTAGACAGATCNAAAAAACGTGGGGCTCCTCCGCTCGGTGGTGGCGAAATTCAATTTTTATGCCCTATCGTCAAACAAGTCGCTACACTCAACTTTGTCGAGATGGGGAAGATCAAACGAATAAGGGGTATCGCGTATGTTTTTTTTCCCTTTACCGTGACTGTTCTCATATAAATGAAACTTCTAGGCATGCAGTGCGAGTGAGCCCGCAATTCTCGAATCGCATGATTGAGGCGTCTCGCTCTATCCTCAACCGATACATCCCCGATATTTACCTGTATTCTGACGTGTATAAGGGTGATGATAGTGGAAAGTACGTTGAAGATAACCACAGGGTCTACTTGTTAAATATCAATCATCCTTGTTTGAACTTCAGATCACCAGGTTACGCTTTATCACTTCTTGCTGAGTCCTCGACTGGAGCTCTTCATAGTGCTGAAGCAGTTTCAACTCCTGGAGTGGCGCCCGAAGATACCGCTCTTCTAGCAACTCGCGCCCTTCTGGCGGAAGTCAAACGCGGAGGCTGCGTGGATCGGAGTCACCAAATTTTGGTTCTTTTAATGATGATCCTCGGGAGTGAAGATATCGGCCGATGTAGGATGGGCGAACCATCTCCCAGAACGTTAGTGCAGTTACCTACGATGACTCGTTATTGCTGACCCCAAAGTTCATCAGCATACAGTTCCTCCGCGACGTCCGAGAAGTCTTTGGAACATCTTTCAAAATCTCACCTGCGAACTCGTCCGACCCTTCTTCGACAGATCTCCTTTTCTCATGTTTCGGAACAGGCTATGTCAACACGAACCGCTCTCTCATGTAAGTTTTGACTCCCACTAAATATGTTACATTAGTGTATGTATAATTACAAATTACTATCGATAAATTATTTCGACTCTGCCGAAATCCCCTTCCCCCTTGCCCCCGCCGATAAGCACCAGATGTTTTTCAAGGACCGGCCACCCGAGCTCGAACTGCACGCCCAGCTCGTCAGTGTGGCGTGTGCCATCAAGGAGATCCTTCAGTCCANGGGGGGACAACACTATTACCGCCAGCGGCAGAGTATGACAACTGTGCAAGCATAGGTGTCTGTGAGGATGGCGAGTGTGAGAGGCGTGGTCGCGTAGGGGTCGAAAGCCCGCTCGCATCTCCGCCACATTCCGTTGTCACACTGCTACTAGCTGTGCTCATCGAGCTAAGCAACCCAAAACCTGCAGCCGAGGACACTGACATCGACGGCTGTACGATCGAGTGTCGCCGTGTGGGCCCGCTGTCGGACGTTCGCAAGTGGCGTTGTGTGCGTGGAGAGGAGCCAGCTGCCGCTTGCGCAGCTACGCTCGTCTGTACCCCGTCTATCTCCCGTCGGAACTGCTCGAGGTACTGTTCTGCGGTGCTCGCACGACGGCTCACATTCGACGTCGTACGCAGGCGTTCCTCGCCTTGAGAACCGAGCCGCGCTAGTCCACTGGATCCCCCCATGGACGGCAATGTCGCGTCTTGGTTACGAGAGAAGAAAGCATTGATTGGAGCGTCTGCCACTATGGGGGGAGTGGTCGTGCCAGGACTATTGGGGTCGCCAAGCGGCGCGGTGGGCATGGTGAGGCTTTTGCCGCGGCGCCGACCAACCGATGCTGAGGATGTACGGCGCTCTCTTTCCTTCTCTGGAAGGAGAACAGGCCAGCGGTGCACACGGCGGAGGAAGCCCTGTTAACGAGTTGTCTCTGATTAGATTTCCTAACAGATTTGGGAATGATTGGAATAGATTGTGACGTACCTTGATTACGCCAAAGCTCACAAACCTTCGTGGGTCGATGCCGTGCTTATGCGTATCGTATTCTTGCATCCATTCATAGACGGTTATACCTGGTTTGAGCCGCGAGTAAAGGTGTAACAAACTTGGCCATTCGGAGATCTCGCGGTCTAACCAAAATCAATACTATTTAGGATAAAAATCAAATGGATTATGGAAGGGGAACTCGACCTGGGCGTGTCACATACGGCCCACATTCGCCTCGAACATGCGACTCGTCTGCAAGCCACGATATTGAGCGACAGAGAGTGTACATGTTGCTGAACTGGAAAATATCGATCATCATGATCACCTGGTAAAAACTGTATCGCGTCATAAGCCTATATACGTCGCAAAAGACATATTTTCATTTACAGGAGATGTTGTACCGCTCTGCGAGTCAAGTCAAGGTCGCAGTCAGCTAGGTGCGCTATCCGACTGATGTGGTTGGTGCCATCGATATATAGACAAACCTAAGGCAAAGTGCGTGTTATTTCGCGTTGTGGTGGGCAACGTAAAGCTAACCCTGGCCATCGTCAAATCCCAATTGTCTTCTATTCGTTTCTTGAGATTGATAAGTGCAACGGGAACCTCCCAGTCGTGCACTTCTGGGGGATTTGGGTAGAAGGGAAATATTTTCAATTCTATAGAATTGAATTTATTGATGGGTATAGACGTCTCTGAATATGAATTGAGATCCTCATACAGCTGCTCGAGGATGGCGTGGATCGTATGTGATGTTTCTTTGGAGGATAAGAATGAAGACTCTTCCTGCAAGGAGATTCAGTCGATACATCAGCGAAGCTTGCGCTCGGTTAAAAAAACATTACCTCGCATGAAGTCAAAACGCGGCCAATCTTACGAACTATAGGCTCGTAGCAACTCAGATCTGCCGTCCTATCGAAGACAAAGCATACATTGTAACGGAAGAAATTCCGCTCGTAGCGTTGATCTTCTAACTCGACAGGGAAGCCGATGACTTGGTGTCTCCGTGTAGTACATGTTACGAGACGACCGCAAAGCGCGCTGGGCGGTATAACATAGCGAGAGATATCTTCAAATTTGAAAAGACATCGATTTGTAGAGGTCGAGCGTAGGAAAGAGCCTAGCGTCTCTCGCGAGTGAGCCANGGGGGGAGTACCGCGACGAGCTCGACGTGCGCGAAGGACCAGCTGTATCAGCTGTATCTCTCCCGTCGCTATTCGTTCGCATCGAAGGTACGTCTGGCTTGTCAGATGATAGACCCCTCGTTCCCGGCGAGGCAGCTGGTATGTTCACATTCGCAAAAGAATTAGTTATGATGAGGCCTTCGGGGACTTGGTAGACAATATTCGTCCCTCTATTGTCGTGAAAAACAGCGTAGAATACAGACAATATCCTTGGAAGAAATGAGTTTCCGTCAGATGCCATTCGATTCGTCAAAACCTGGAAGGCATGAAAGTATATGTGTAGTATAGTCGCGTCGCACAGACACATAGAGTCTTAGACGCGCCGCCACGCCCTCCCACTACATTCAGGTTCACCGCAACCACTACCACGACCTTGCGATGAATGAGAACGAGCAGACGCGATTCATCGATTGGCCAGGCCGTTACTATCACATCGACCAGGTCCTGAATAAACCAGGCCCTCGTACCGATGAAAACTTCAACGCCGGGGACGCAGTAAGCAATACAAAGCACGCAGAGTCGCATCTATTGACCCGATACGAAGGTCAAAGACTTCCTCCGCAACCAATGCAAGATTCTTGTCATCGGTGCAGGAGGATTAGGGTGCGAGATTCTTGCGGATCTTGCTTTGACCGGCTTCAAGGACATCCATGTCATTGACATGGACACTATCGACATCAGCAATCTGAACCGACAATTCTTATTCCGGTAAGCTCATAAGGTATTGTTCATCGAAGGAACTGTTAAAATGCCTGAAGACAGAAGGACGTTGGCAAATCGAAAGCAATCGTAGCAGCAGAATTCGTTATGAAGCGTGTACCGGGTGTTAAGGTTACGCCGTGAGTGCATTACATCCATGACATGAGCTATGAGTGGTGACATTCTTTCAGATATTTTGGAAAGATTCAGGACAAAGACGAATCATACTATATGCAATTTCACATCATCATATGTGGCCTTGACTCGGTAGAAGCACGCCGGTGGATTAATGCCACATTAGTGAACATGGTAGATGAAGAGAACCCAGAAAGCTTAAAACCTCTGATTGACGGAGGAACTGAAGGTCTGCTCTACTCTCATATCCTACTCTTTCTCCATAGCTTCTTATGGTATTCCACACAGGCTTCCGAGGTCAAGCTCGTGTCATTTTACCAACTGTTACGTCGTGCTACGAATGCTCTCTCGATTTACTCAGTAAACCTACCGCTTTCCCAATCTGTACCATCGCCAATACACCTCGTTTACCTGAGCATTGTATTGAATGGGCTTCAGTACTAGAATGGCCTCACACTCAAGGAGGTTTGCATTTGTCAAGCTATACTTTGCTTCTTCGAAATTGATTATCAACCAGACAAGAAAATGGACACAGATGACCCGGAACACATTGGATGGCTGTATGATACGGCACTTGCCCGCGCCAAGGAGTTTGAAATTGAAGGCGTTACCTGGTCTTTAACTCAAGGCGTTGTCAAGAATATCATACCCGCTATTGCTTCAACGAATGCTATCATTGCTGGTAGGTCTGATTCTAAGATCTTGTGCAGTACACGTATCTAAATCTCAATATAAAGCATCATGTTGTAATGAGGCTTTCAAGATCGCCACATCATCATCTTCTTACTTAGACAACTATTTTATGTATATCGGCACCGATGGTGTTTATTCATACACATTCAAACATGAGCAACGAGAAGATTGCCCCGTCTGCGGCGGGAGGTCAGTATTGTTCGAGGTGGACAAAGAGTGGACTGTGAATGATCTTATTGATGCGCTACTGGAGAGACCTGACATGTGAGGCTTCTCGATGATTCCGAATAGTATTTACCTGATTACTTTATTCCTAGCCAAGTGAAAAAGCCTTCTCTGGCCGCTATACGGAAAGATGGTTCAACAGTCAACATGTACCTCCAAGGTCCCAAGTCACTGGAAGAAGCTACGCGGCCAAATTTGGAGAAGAAAGTTTCAGATTTCGTAGGAGATGGAGAAGGGATTATAGTAACCGCGACTTCGCTACCATTAAGCCTAGATCTAGTTATCAAATATATATAAACATACAATGTAATGTGATTAGTACAAAAGTCATGTGTCATCCTGCAACCTGATTAAAAGTAAGCAATAGTACAGCAAAAACGAGTTAGAATNCCCCCCATCCTCTTTTTCGTATGTTTCTTTTTCCCAGTGGCCTGCCTATTGCCAAAGGGGCCTGGAAGAATTTGAGTGTTCGCCATAACCGGCTGCGAAAATTCAGGCTCCGTCTCCGTTTGCGAAAATCCGTGAGTCTGCGTACGCGCTTTGGCTGTGCGCTGTGTCAACACATGCAATTGGGTAGACACATGTGATTTTGCTGAGAAAATCACCGGCGGGACCTGACTCTGCGTGGGCATTGCCGGTCCATTCCATTGGATGGGACTGAAGCGCCTGGTCCGGCTTTGCGTCCGCGATGGCTGCGAAACCACCCCAGAACCATCCAGGTCATACGGGTCGACATACTCGTATTTATATGGGTCGTCGCCTATATTCCAGTCTGAGAGAAGGAGGCGCACACCGAGTGGCATCTTTATACCTTGGCCTTCGTCCGCCGCTTGTGCATCTTGTTCTTGCGATGCAGATGCAGCAGAATGTTCTTTATAGTATTTCTTTCCGTCCTTGATTACTGGGCGATGGTAAGCGAATAAGATTTCGGGCGGCTCCCTCTGCGTCAGGGAAAGCTTTTCCGTAGCTTGCGTGAGGAGCGCAGCAGCTTCTTGAGAGTCATCAGCTCTATCATTCGGAGACGTTTCTGTAGGCACGGTTGGTCTGAACGCCGTCGCGCTGTATATATCTGCAGCCAAGGTCAGATCGAGCGCAAGCTGCTCCCGAGCCTCAAGCTCGCGTCGATCAGCCTCTGGCAGCACTTCATCCCTGCTTACGTGGTAAGGATCAAGTTCTTCGGCGGACACGGATACAGGAGTTGCTTTAAAAAGATCAGGAGAAATCTTGCTGAGAGTCTCTTGGATATTCATGTGCCAAGCTGCTTCCTTCGCGACATCATCAGCTGGGATGCAGCCTCGCTTGCGTGCTCGGTACCCCCGAACGGAATCGAGAACAGAACCAGTGAGGAAGTCTGCCCTTGCCTCATGAAGGGGCTCCCCACCTGAACTATACACTATATCAAAGCTAGTAAATGTCAGTACGTGAGTATGATGGCAAAAGGTTTTAGCGAATGACTGAGGCTGACAGAGTTCGCAAGTGATCCTCCTCGAGCTCAGAACGCTGCCAAAACTTTGGCATCTCCTCCAACGTTTCATACACTCGCTCAGCGTCCTTTTCTTCCCACTGACTACGCAACTGAAGGTATTCTTCTCCAACAAGTGCTGAAGGTAGTTTCAGTTAGCAGCATTACCTATCGACAAATGTGATCACATGAAAAATCAATATTACCTTCATATACTTCACTAAGATTCACCATGGAAAACTCGCTCGAAGCTATGTTGCCGTAGTCAGGACGAAGGTCTTTCGACTCCTTTTCTAGTTCCATCACTTCGTCGGACCATTGGAAGTTAAGCCTCGATGTGACCCTTTCTTGCCCGACTTCATCTTGGGCGTTCTCTGAGTAATGAAGATCCAAGCAATGTATATTGCCTTGCTCCGAGAGCTCAACAAGGCTAAAAGAATCAGAAGCGGACGGATGGCAAATGAGAGTTCGACCAGTCACAGTGCAGTCACCCGGGGACACCNGGGGGGACGGCACGAGCAGGCATCTGGCATTGCAATGGTTCGTTCTCTGCCTTGCTAAGAGCAATAGCGGAGACATGGTTGTTGTGGTACGAGCTAAGAAAGGAAAGGGACGCTATAAATCAGTCAGATTGGTGCATATATAGCGGGGAAATGGAAAAGACTCGCTTCCACTAAATGCTATGGTTTGTACGTTCAGCGTCCTATCGAAGGCACGGTGATGTTTCCATCCAAGTAAGGGCTGCTTCGCAAATCTCTCGTCGACCCATATAACCTGGCTTGTCGTCGAAACGCAAGATAAATGACCAATCTGCGCTGGGTAAAGGGATGTAATAATATGACGTCCGTCTTCATACTTTAAAAGATCGATAGAGTTGGCTGAAGACTAGAGACACAGAAAGATAACGGTTTAACTGACAGCACTAAAGATCTAGAAACNAAAAAAAATTACTCTGGTATCAAACTTCCATACCATATTTCCTGATGCTATGATTCCTCCATGAGCAGTTTTGTCGCCGCAAATCCTCCAAAAGCCGTTGTCACTGTCCAAGGGCTTGTCGAAAACTCTTTTGCTGTCATTATTATAAGTTTCACTGAAAATAGAGAAGCACGAAACTTTACTCACAATACCTTACGCTCATCACTAAAAGAACACTTATATCCCACACCTTGCCCTGTAACGAGAAAAATATCTGCAGGGTAAGAAAAATCTAAATCCATCACTTCGCTACCATTGAGCTCATTGGGACGGATAGTCATCATTTCAGATAAAGCAAAGGGATGTTTTGATGGATTGAATGTAGATGGCATCTGGCTGCGGATGTCGAATATAGAAATTTGACCGTATGTGCGGACAGCCAAGTAGAGACCTAAAAAGTCATCGGTAAAGTAGAACTTGAAAGAGATTCATCTCAAATTTTATCGCACCTCTCTTCTCTGTTAGATTCACTGCCGAGGTCGAAGTCACAATTTGGGATATTGGCGTATGGAATGACCATAAAGGCTGAGCTCTAGGCTGGAACAGAAGGCCGTTTTGCTTTACGTTTATAGGGGATACATCTAACTTCTGAAATGTGTTTGTGTATTAATGAGACAGAAAGATAAAGCATACTCAGGTCTTTACTCGAGACGCCTGATGGGAAGGCTAGGGCGATAGACCTCTTCTTTATGCCTTCGTAACAAAAAGCTGCTACCACCGTATTGCCTTTATACGGATCAAAGACCGACCGTTGCTCCGCAACTTTCTCGTCAAAGCTCAGTTCGTCTCTGATGAGGTCGAAGGGAATATCAATGTCGGGGTGGTACGTTCTTATATACCTTGTCTGAAAGAAGAGAACCGGTCCAATGTCAATCAGCTGTCTATAAGTTTAATTTCAAACATACCCCCTGTTCGGCCTTCTGCCGCAGAGGAAGATCTTTTATTTTGATGTCTTTCGGTCTCGTCATGGGAAATAGTTTGGACGGTCCATCGTAAGCAGAGAGGCATCCTGACAGAAGAATTCAATACCAAATACCAGTCGTATATGCATGCAAGTAAATGTGCTTACCCTTGCTTGTGCTATGTACAGACCTCCACTCTAGAGTATTATTGACTTTGACTAAAGTTGCGGCAGACAGCCCGCCATGGTTGATTATGGGATAATTCGACCATTTCTCTGTCTCAGTCTTCTTTCTCGAAGAGACTTTCTTCGACGATTTCGATATTCCAGGCCACAATTCCATTCCATGAGACAGTGATTGTGTGAATATTCGGGTGCATCTATACGTCGGAAGGCAGCAGGAGGGGTGCGTAGTTGAGAGCAGAGAGCGACCAAGCTGAGTGGAATTGAATTATCGCGTGCTACTTAATTCTAGGATAAGGTGGCGGTAACTCGAGAAACTCTTGCTTGGTCCACTTCATCTCCACCAGTTCGGACTGCACACGTCGAACAGCAGCCTCAACCACGGCACTGACAAGGTCACCCGCGTCGTGCTTTGGCACGGAGACTGGACCAGACAGCCCAGTCGCAGACGTGCTCTATGGATGGAACGAGGTTAACGAGCCTTTCCCCCTCGTCTTTCTGACTCGCAGTCTGATGCGTTGTCTTCAAGTGCTTCATCTAGACCATTTATTGACTATTCTGCAATCAATGAGTCTCTAAGACGTGAGCGATAGGTCTATGCTTTTTACTGCAGCTCTCGACTGAAACTTCACTGGAAACAGAAAATAAGGCTGTTGTCTGTGCGATTAGCGCGAGCTATATCTCTACTTTCGCGGGTTATCCTGTGCGTTCTGTGACATTAGAGAATACCATGGAACTAATAGCTTTTACGCAGCTTGATTCTCTCAAGTCGCGCTTGCAAACTTCACGAAATCCAATACCTATTCCGCGTTTAGCCGCCCGAGTCTTTCAGGAAGAAGGGATCAAAGGCTTTTATCGAGGACTGTGGATACCCCTCTTCACAATCTCTTTCGTCCGTACGTCGACTAGTATCGTTTGTTTATATCTCCGTATCTGACAATGTTGTTTAACAGGAGCTGCGTCATTTACAATTTATAACGGCACAAAGGAGTCACTCCGAAATCATGACACTCTAGCGCGCAACACGCTCGTTGACGTAGCATGTATGGGTGGTCTGGGAGGTGCGACAGCTGGAGCTTTGATTTCGTTTGGCAGCGCACGTGAGCTTTGTCTGTTTAAACTTGTAGACTTGTACCTAAATACCTACTAGCTTTCGAACTCGTCAAGGTACGTGCTGATCATTCTAAGAAAACCGGAAAGGCCAACGAAGCAGCAGGTTCGGCGTCAACTCGAATACTCCATTGCTGAGAGCCAAGGCATCCGTATCGTCAAACCACCAAACACGATAGATGCTGTCAAGGGGATCATTCGTACAAATGGATACAGGGGCCTTTACAATGGTCTCCCTTTGCATCTATGTACGTGTATAGTCACTTCCCGTGAAATAGTGTCTTAATTTCATGCTAGTAAGAGACACGTCTGGGACGGCTTTGTACTTCCTCGAATATGATGGTATGCGCTATATAATGGGTCGTCTGCCATCTGGAGAGCAAGGCCCTACTCCTGCTTGGCTTCCACTTCCTGCGTCTATCGTTCCATTTTTCTGTGGATCTTTTTCAGGGGTCACTTCGTGGGCATTGATATATCCTCTTGACGTGTGAGAACGTACATTTCTCTTGTCACCAACACGCTTATTGAGTGCCATTGAAGAGTTAAAACTAAGGTGCAAACCAGAGCTCTTGCTGGTGAAAAAAAGCGCGGAATATGGGAGACTTTCCATCGTCTTGTTCGAGGTGGGTTCCTTCACCAGTAGGTCACTACTTACTTACACCATAGCCGATCGTTATCAGGTGGGGACCCTGCCAAACCTAGGCGTCTGCATGAAGGTATCACTCGAATATACCGCGGGCTAGGCATCAGTGCACTCCGGAGTATCACGACGCATGGTCTTCTATGGACTTTCTTCGACCTAGTGGCCGGATATATTGATCGCCTTCCGAATCCGGATGCTGACGATTGAAAGTGAAAGAGATACTGACCTCTTCCTGCCATTTGAATTGTTATTATTTTCCGCTCTCTTCAAAAATATCCCGGATATTGTTTCTCCAACTATCATGATATTAGATTCCTTAACGTTGATGTTCAAGCTCGATGGTACAAATTGTTTGACCTCATCAATTGTAACACTATCATACAGTACATTCAAAGAAAATTATTAAATTGATTTTTTTGCTACGGATGGTTTTGTCTTGTTTTGTACACGTTCTTTACCGCCGGGACAACTGTGGCTCTGACGCGACGCGCCTCCTTTCCAGCAGACAATCATGTCGTTGAACTCGATTCCTATAGGTTTCAGATCGTTGCCTCTTTCTATCAGCCAACTGAACCTATCTGCTGTGCTTAAATGCGGCCAATCTTTTCGATGGTTAGCCTTTCCTCTGCACTCTTTGGACTCAGCGGCAACGCACGAATACCGCCTCTGCCTCAAGGACCGTGTTGTCTGCCTTCGACAGTCGACAAGCAGCTTGTTTTATCGCTCTGTCTTCACTACGCATGTCGACGGAGAGTTGCCTGAAAATATTGGTTCAACATCTTCAAGCGAAAGGAGGGATGAGGAGACGCTGGCGTTCATCCGAGATTACTTCCAGCTTGATACTGACCTGCTCAAGTTGTATGATGAATGGAGCGATAGTGATGCTGTTTTCAAAAACTTAAAAGGCCGGTTTTCTGGCATAAGAATGCTCAGGCAGGATCCTTGGGAGTGCCTCATCTCGTACGTCCCATGTGGTTTTTATTTTCTATTGTCTAATATTTTATGGACTAGATTTATATGCTCTTCGAACAATAACATATCTCGTATTTCGAAGATGGTACAGAACTTATGCTCACATTTTTCTCCTCCACTGGTCATACTAGGAAACCCGACTATTGCAAGTTCTGCAGTCCCGTCCTCATATCATTCTTTCCCTCCTCCGTCTGCGCTTGCTCCTCCGACTGTATCTGCTAAGCTACGCGCTTTAGGCTTTGGATATCGAGCAGATTTCATACAGAAGACAGCAGCTATGCTGATTGAGGCACATGGCTCGGACGAAGCAGTCTTTGAATTTCTATTTGGTCTCAGATCTATGGACACGGACAGCGCTCGAACTGAGTTGCTAAAGCTTATGGGTGTAGGTCGGAAAGTCGCAGACTGTGTACTGTTGATGAGCTTAGACAAGGTGAGTGTTCTTCGCAGAAATATGGTAAATGTGGCTTCTTGGACCTCTAAATTCCATCTTACTTGGCAGCAAGAAGTAGTGCCCGTTGATACACACGTTTATCAGATTGCTGTGAAGCACTACGGTATGAGAAGATCAAACGGAGGAAAAACTCCAATGACCCCGAAGCTATACGACGAGGTCAACATGAAACTAGGAAACATCTGGGGCAGCTATGCTGGATGGGCACATTCGGTAAAATCTCTTCTTTGAAATTATTGTTATAATTCAGAAATGGCTTACTATATACTTGCATTTCAGATCCTGTTCACTGCTGATTTGAAGTCGTTTGCAACTCACGGCTCTCCGGCTCCCTCGTCACCTGCTACGTCACCTTCAAGATCCTCGAGAGCATCGTCGCCTTCGGCATCCCCGACTNAAAAAGAGGAAACGTATAGAAACCTCCCAAAGCAACTTGAGGCTCATTGAGACTAGGGTCGCCCCAACAATGACTGAAACAGAGTCTCTTATAAAAACAAAGGAGGTGGAAGGCGGTAACTTGGCGGAGAGGGTCAAAAGAAGAAGACGTGTCACGGTTTCGAGAACTAAGGAGACTCTGGTAGAGTGGTGAACGCATACATCATATTTGTGGCATATCTTTTATTTTACATTTCAGCTCTTTGTCCACAGTGTTATCAACTTAGCATGCAAGACGTACTACATGTACACTTTATAATTTCATGAGAGCTTGAAATTTGAAACGACCCAGCAAGACTAGGACTATGTACACTTTAATTGATGTGGACTGTGGAAGTCACTGGTGCAGTTACTTTAGTACTGTGACTATCTAGTACTAGTGTGACACAGTACGTGTTCTGCTCACCGTAAAGCCATATCGCGAATTATTGGCTCTTCCTACATCCCTAGAAGGCTTCGATGTCATCGGAAAGGGCAAGGATTGAAGAAATTATCGATGCAACTCAAAGTGAGGAGGTCTCTGCCAATGGACAAGGACACAACCCGGACAGCAGCGATGCCGACGAGCCAGAGAACACCGGTGACCAAACTGTCAATGGCGTAGACACCCCTGGTGCAGGCTCATCGCAGCAGAAGAAAAAGAAGAAAAAGAAATCGAAAGCTGCAAAACTTCTGGACGCCATGAAGCCAGGTCAGAAAGAGATACCTCAAACTTTGGTGGACCAGGTCATGCAGAGGGTGCGCGAAGAGCATGTAGAAGGAACGCCAGATACCGGCGAAGACCATGTACGGAAGGCACTTGAACAGCTGAAGATAATGGACGTTATCAAAGGAAAGGCGGGAATCGCAGGGCGAGGAAAGAAGGATATGGGTACTCACAAGGTTTGTGAATTGTTGAAGTTTCTTTCGATTGCTTCCTTAACAGTGATGGCAGTTTTGGGCGACGCAACCAGTACCTCAGCTTGGTCTGTAACCTAGTTCGAGTCAGTCCAGACAGTGCTCTCTTGTTAAACTCATACGCCACAGGTGAAGGTCCTCCAGCCGAGGATGGCTACATCGAGCCTCCTGTCCCTCGAGAGAAAGTCCGCCAAGAACCATATCCGCTTCCCAGGGACTTCGAGTGGTCGACTATTGATCTTGACAACCCAAATCAAGTACGTTTGTTAAAATTTGTGCAAAGAGACTCCCGTTCAATTCGGCTATAGATCAAGGAAGTTTATGACCTGCTTTGCATGAATTATGTGGAAGATGACCATGCGTCTTTCCGATTTCAATATACCGCAGAATTTCTTGAATGGTATAAAAATATTTTGCTCGCAGATTTGATGCACTACTCATGTAGCATATCTCAAAAGGGCTCTTAAACCACCTGGTTACCATAAGGAGTGGCATGTTGGCGTGCGCGTCAAGTCCAATAAGAAGCTGGTAGCATTCATATCTGGTGTTCCGATTGCTATACGTGCGCGTGAAAAGTAAGTGCATGCCTCTCATGTACATTTATATTCAAGACCGACCATTGCGTTACGCAGTGTTTTCCACGCCAGTGAAATAAACTATCTCTGTGTCCACAAGAAGCTGCGATCGAAACGTCTTGCGCCCGTTCTCATCAAGGAGGTTACTCGTCGGTGTCACCTTAAGGGTATTTTTCAGGCTATCTATACGGCTGGGGTGGTCATACCCACACCTATCTCGACTTGTCGGTACGTTGTGATTTTGTATATACTCTTGCCTAATACATGCTTATATTTCAATAAACAGATACTACCACCGCACAATCAATGTTCAGAAGCTCGTCGACGTGCAATTCACGTTCGTGCCGCGCAACATGACTTTGGCACGCATGATACGGCGGCATAAGCTTCCCACCACGCCTCATTTCGCAAATGCCGGACTGCGTGAAATGGAAGAGAAGGACATACCGCAGGTCGCCGAGCTGTACACACGTTACATGAAGCGCTTTACTATGTCACCAATAATGACACTCGAGGAAATGCACCACCAATTTCTGAGTGGCTTGGGCGTCGGTCCTGCCCCGAAGGACTGGCAGGGAAGAAGAGAGAGACAGGTTGTATGGTCGTATGTGCTCGAGGTATATATTTATATGGCTTGGTCACCACACTCTTAGCTTACCATGAATCTCAGAACCCAGAAACCCACAAGATCACTGATTTCTTCACATTCTACTCTCTGCCTTCAACAATCATGCGCAGCCCGAAACACAATCTTTTGGAAGCAGCCTACCTCTTTTATTACGCGAGCGACGTTAGCTTCCAGGAGGGTGCAGCAGAAGACGGTCGCCTACAAAAACGATTGCAAGAAATAATCGGAGATGCACTAATTATTGCGAGCTCGGCTAACTTTGACGTTTTCAATGCACTGACGTTAATGGACAACCTTGAATTTCTTGAAGAATTAAAGGTCAGTGATTTGTCTCGAACATTTCATCTCGTTTCTTATCATGCACAACAGTTTGGAGGTGGAGACGGGCATTTGAATTATTATTTATATAACTGGAGGACGGCTCCATTAGCAGGAATAAGTCAGGCAGGCGGTGTACCTGCTGGGAAGGGTGTAGGCGTAATAATGTTGTAGCTGCAAGGGTTGTGACCGCAAACAGTTATAAGAAAGAAGCTTGGTTGAAATCTAGTCTCTAGGCATGAACGGACTTGATACACGCTTGCTTGGTGCGGCGATGATGGGAGGATAGAGGGCAGCCATATCCTTCGTTCCTGCAGGGAATGGTAGGTCTGTGATTCCCTTAGGCAAAATACTGTCGTCGCGACCCTTCGCGTAGTTCGCTGATGCGAGCTGGACCATATTTTTCTTCGCATCACGGACCATAACGTGCGCATCGTCGATGCCGGGCACGCAGCCTCTTACAAAGATAAGGTCGAGTTCAGTGTCGACGCGCACGACTTCGAGGTTCTGCGTTGTGATACGCTTGCCACCCATACGCCCTGGCATCTTCTTTCCTGGCCAGACACGACCCGGGTCCTATTATCATAGTGTCAGATGCTACAGAATGTGTATAATTTAAAAAAATGAAGCACAAACTTGATGTCCACCGGTTGCACCCATCTTACGATGCGAGACAGAGACACCATGACTCGCTCGTAGACCATGAAATCCCCAACGTTTCATGCCTCCCTGGAAACCTTTCCCAATGCTATATGAGAGAGAAAATTGAGAACTGAATTTAGGGATGAAAGATGGACGTTTAATACGTACGAATTGGCAACCACATCGACGTATTGGCCCGGTACGAAATGTATTACAGAAAGTGTCGTACCTTCAAATCAATTAGTTTTGGAAGTAATACATCACCGGTGGCACGCACCGACAGGTACATGAGCATCAGAAGTAACAGGGAACTCCTTGACGATGTATTTCGACGGCACATTAGCTCGTTTGAAATGGCCTCTCATCGCGTTGGTCGTCGTTCGATCGGGCCTATCCGATGCCGCAACTTGAACGGCATGATACTCTGTTTTATCATTTCGGATACTCTTCACGTTCGCTGTGACCTGGCAATTCTCCAGCTACACGCCATAGCACNTTTTAGCGACGCTTCCTGCCTCACCAGGGATTTTTAAGCAGACGTACCTGTAACACGGTTACTGGAAAACGCGCGCCATGCTGGTCCCACATCCCTGCCATGCCCCTCTTCCGCGCTATGAGGCCCGTGCGCACTGAGTGCGGTGTCCATTTACTCGACGATGGGCCGGCCTCATTGTGCGAGAGGGCTGCTTGAACTCTACAAGACTCATGCAAAAATCTCTGCGCGTATGAGATAGAATATATGGGTTGTTTTAGTGCATGCCAGAGCGTTAGCATCGTCCAAAACTTCAAGTTATGGCGAAGAGCGTTGGCGAAAAGCTAGTCAACAAATTACAGTGGGAACAAGGTGCCAATTTGGATGCCGCGCCGATCTTTCCAAAAAAAAAAAAAAGAGAAAATGCATTCATTAATATTCTCGTTTACTTATTATATGAGCTAAGAAACATCTGTCTGAGATCCTCATTTGCACGCGAAAGGGACCATCCACAAATGTATAGTCTAGCAAAAAAAAAAAAAAAGAATCATAACACATCTCTTACAAAATTTAAAGCACCTAAACTTGCAGAAATCACGTCCAATACATGTTTACTCTCTTCGACCTGTGCCTCCCGAAGCGCTTCTAGAGACTCACGAAGCTCCGGATTTGCGACGAAGACTTCCCCATGTAACCGAAGAAGTGCACCTGCGAGCGCCTGGACGGCCTCGAAGTCCCGATGAGCGCGCAGACGACGACGGAGCGCTCCAGAGAAAGTACGCAACCCTTCGAGCGAGGTTCCCAGTGCCCGTAGCTCGAGATCAAGTGCAGCGGGCGTGACTAATTTTATATAACTGAAGAGTTCTTCATCTGTCGATACATACGGCCATTATCGGGGTTTTTTTTCATACTCAGCATGACTAAGGTCGGCGGTGAGAAAGGATGACTTACAATCTCCCTCTGGATCATCAGACGCGAGTTTACGACGAAATGCGCTTTCCGCCTGTGTTGCGCCGGCCTCTAAACGCTTGCTGGGCTTTTTCGCGCGACCCTCTATTTTATCTTTCTGTGTCACTGCAAAACGATGGTCTGAACCTGGCAGAGTCGGCAAGAAGAATGGCGCTTTTTCAGGAGGTTTCGGTGGTTCCTTGGGTTTATTACGTTGCTAAAAGAGAAACATCTTAGAGCTTCTTGATGAGAACGAAGACATACTATTGATGAGGCACCTGAATGACTTCCAGATTTAACAGGGTTTGCCATCGCGAACGAGGGAGCAGTGTGAGTGTAATTAGATCGCCACCCAATTGTGATGGCGTAGAATAGACGTCTGGTGCCTCCTCTACAGTCAATGACTGAAGAGCATCCAAAGCTAAATCAAGGCGCTGGTCAAAACCAATCGAAGTCGAAGCAATCAAACTCTCACCTTCGTCCTCAGCAGTGCCTTGTATTGAAGGCAGGGAGACTTCTGTAACGTCCTCTTCAATAACGCCTTGCAGCGAAACGGCAGTGTATTGCGCTCGGTTCGCCCTACAGGTAGAGGTCACGTAAGTAGAGACATTCGCTGTAACACGAGAAGAGATGGGAAGATACCAGAGGTATACACCAACGCTATCTATATGCGCAGTCGCTAGGAAATCGTTAGTCGGCGAAAACGCGACACTCGTAGCAACGCTTGCGGTTCGGAAGGCATCAATCAAGCGACCGGTAGGAATATCGAATGTCCGAATAACAGAGTCCAGAGAGGTCGCGATTAACCATCGAGAGTCTGGAGAAAAAGCCTTTATGAGAAGAGTAGATAAATACATAAACGTAAGTTCATCGATAGGTTGAAAGCAAGGGTTGACATACAACGTCCATGATATTTCCCGAAAACCCACCCATTTCGCGGACAATCCGATGTGTCTCGATGTCGACAAGGCGGATGACAAGATCATCGCATATAACAGCCAACAGTCCACTATCGCGCTGTAACAGTATTGATGCGCACGTACTCGGCAACACGAGGGTATGCAGGAGCGCTTGGGTATGAAAGTCGAAAAACTAAATATAAGATATTAATCTTCTGCCTCGTTAAATAATGTAGATGAACTTGTACTGACATTGATCGTCCCATCGTAAGTGCAAGCGATAACCAGCCTATTGAGAGAGTCTGTAGCGAGGCCAATGACCGAACGTTCTTCACTCGACGTCCTCAGGCGAGACAAGATTTCCGCGGGACGCGGGCTTAAGGCATATGATTTCCGCCGGATGCCTGACTGCATATTGTACATGTGGACTGCGCCGGTGGATGTGCCTGCAAGACCAAAGTTTCCGCAAGCAGAAACACAGACGGCCTATGCAGAAGAAGGCACGTTAGCACAGATATAATCCAGTTCGTCAAATGATCAAGAATACTAATGAACTTACTCGGACGGCGCCGGTAGACGCCTTCTTTTTCTTTCCGGTGGCGGATCCCGCTTCATAGAGATTGAGTACCCATTTCCCCAGTTTCTTTTCTCGTACAGTCCATGTGCGTGCAACGCACTCCTGCTTGTGCGCCGTCATAACATCATCCCAGTCTTTCGAACGAGCAAAAGAGAAGGAGATCTGTGTTATAGGCGGAAGCTTTAAACTAGTTAGAGGTGATGAGAGTGACGTAGCCTTTTTGGATATTGAACCTTTGAGCGATACCATGAGTCGTAAATTTTGATAATAAGAAGAGGTAAGGAACCTTGTGAAAGCTCAAAGCTTCTTGAGTCTCGTACAATAGACGTGCATCGCAGACTGCGATCCCTTGATGCCGACAGAAGCTGCTTTCCATCTTCGCCATAATATCGTATTAAATGAGGCGGTTCGTGATGCCCTGAACGAGATTTATAGAGGCGGGGCGGAGCAGTTGGTGTTTCAAAGAACCATTGCTAGCAAGAAACGTAAGCATTCCGCCTTGTTGAATCCTAACTCTGTAGATCTACCTTTACGCTATTGTCTGCTCCCGAACTGACGAGAACTGGTTGGCCTGGGATCCACTCAATGGCAGTCACCGCAGTGTCGTGTGCACCTCGAACAACATGAACTAGACGCCCGTTGTTGTTGAGATCCCAGAGTGCAATATGTCCGCTGCTCGCCGCGCTGGCGAGAACAGACTCACCATCTGTGTGAATTATTTAGATAGAAGTTCTTGTACGAGATAATATAAGCTTACCACTCCGGAAGCAAAGGCTTTGGATGGGTCCCTCATTCATGAAGATACGCATCAGCCGTTCATCAGCCCTGATATCATACAGCGATATCTCGCCAGATGAGAACCCAATCGCCACGACGTCGATTGCTGGTGATTGCGTGAGTGCTGTGATCGCACAGGGAGATTTGTTGTCTGCAAAGTCTCGTAATCTACTTCCATCGAATTTATGGATACATTTTCTATGTCCTTTGAATTCAGAAAAGAGGGCAAAGAAAAAAAGAGTGAGAGTGGGCATACTTCGTGCGTATGTTCCAAAGCTGCAATGTTCCCTGGCTGCTAGCGACGAGTACTTTATTGAGATAAGTCACAGGATGGAGCACCGACGTTGCAGTGAATCCATTGTCAAATTCAATAGAACAAGCTAGCTCTAACGTGGGTCTCATAAGATGGTCACTTAATATGCAAGAAAGAAGGCTGCTCACCCATTGTCTGGCAGTCCCATACAAGCATTTTCGATCCGTCTTCAGTCAAAGAGATAATCTGATCACCGAATGTAAGGATAAAAGATAGCTTTGAGCCTAGCGGATTCGTCAAACGTTCAACCTACAAAACGTTGCTCAATGAAAGTCGTTATAAACCAATTACTAGACGGACCTCTTTCCCTCTCATATATTTTATGACATGCGGGCCAGTAGCCGCCCACACCGCGTCTCCGCTCATTGCGAGACATGAAATTGAGTCGACACAGTCCGGACCTAGTGGAAGTCAAGTCTGGGGCATAGGCAAGCTATTGGACGCATAAACACACCGACAAAAAGCAGAGTCATCTTCCCGCCTTCCCACAATGCCCATGATCGTCCTAGGCAGGTTAATATATGCACCCGTGGCCCATCTGTTGCGCCCTTGAACGAACGTGTTTGCAGTACGAAGGGAATATGATTCGTGACAAGACCGAGGGCGCGGAAGGGCGCGAAGAGGCGCGGCTTGGTAGGTTTTACGTCGCTCTCCGGTGCAGAATCCTTACGAGAGCGCTTCTTTGGAGGCGCGCCGCGCTCAAGCGGGTCGCTCCAGACCATCGTTTTTTTTTTTACTTCGACGTCGTCGCCCGTTGTCGCTGGTCAAGACTCACGAGCAGCGAGGACAGATTTTTCTGTTGAGTTACGTAACACAAGGATCGACGGGTCACCGCCGCGCTCAACGACTGCTCAACGAGGTCAGGTCAACCACGTTGACGAAGGCGACGATGGACTCGATGTCCAACAAGCAGCTTACAGGGCTTCTTCCGATAGCTTTATCGCAAACATCATTGCAGATGCTCATGTTAGGATCGTTACTCGCATTAGCAGTCATTGCATTTCGTGCGTGTCATTTCTTCTGAAGCCAACCATCACCATAAATTACTTTCAGTTGCTATATACATTTCTCGCTCAAGGTTTTCGGCAAAGGGGAAACTAGTGCTCTTAGTTGGAGATGAAGACGCAGGAAAGACAGCTATATTGTCGGCGGTACGAGAAGTTCCAGTACTTAATATGTACATCATACTTTATTGACAGTCCTGAAAAAATGTAGATGGCCTACGAACGTACATTCCCTACACACACGTCGTTCCAAGTCAACAGTTCACTTGTTAAATTACCGCATAATCAATTGCAGGTAGTGGACGTTCCCGGCCATCCGCGCCTGCGTGGTCTGTTCAAGCAGTTTGTCGCAGACGCAAAGGCAATTGTGTTTGTCGTAGACGCAAGCACTATCACGCGGAATGGACGTGACGTGGCTGAGTGAGCTCTACTGTTAAACCTCCTCGATTGATATACGGAGGCCTCATGCAATTGCATAGGAACCTGCATCATGTTCTCCACGCAATCACCTCTCTTCCGCCCACACGCGCTCTNCCCCCCACTGCTAATTCTTGCACACAAAACCGACCTTCTCTCCGCGTCTGCATCATTCCAGGACCGGTCATCCCTCGCTGTCTCACGAGTGCGCACCGTTCTTGAACGTGAGCTCGAGAAGCGACGCGCAGCAGCAGCAGGCGGTGTCGGCGTTGAGGGGTTAGGAGAGGAAGGTGGAGGCACTGAGATTGGCGGGTTAGAATGTCGTGCGGGAAGTGCATTCCGATTCGCTCAATGGGAAGGGGGCGAGGTCGACTTCGCAGGGACGTGGGTGAAGGTCGGGAGCGACACTAACGAGAAGGCAAGCGAGGAGAAATCTGTAGGGCCTCTGGCTGGATTGAACGCGCTGTCTACATGGCTTGATGAACTTATATGAACACCAAACTTTTCTTGTTTTATTTACATTCATTTTAGTATTAGTATTTGCATGTATAATTTATTTCCTTCAAACCTTGGTCCGTGCACCCGTCCTAATCCGGCAGTGAAAGAAAATTCATATAAGAACCGACAACACGCTCAAGTTGTTCTTCACCGCAACTTTCAAAGACAGTGCCGATCCGCTGCTCATAATTTCTACAGTCTGGACACGGCGATTCGGTTGGCGGAGACGACGTCGAGGGAATTAAGAACTCGCTGCTTCTCCTGCGCTCTAGGGCATGGGCTGTGGAGTAGTGGGTGTCAGATCTCTCGGACATAACGTTCATATAATTTGTGCTTTGAGACTGTCAATTCTACCTATATACAATTTTCTGGCCTTTTTCATTGGACTCATGACGAGGTACACTCCAATATCTAGAATCTTTCACCTCCAATAAATTGCGTAATGGTAAAAGTAGATTAATTGCTGTTTGCCCTACAAGGCTTCCGTCTTCTTGTCTTATCGAACCGGCAAAAAGACATCGTAAAAGTATGCATGCAAGAAAAAGATGGGATATGACAGAGCAGAGCTACAGCCTACCGAAGATAGACAGTGACACAAATAATGGCAGAACATAAGAGAAAGCAGACGTATAATTTCGAACCCAATACCCAGACTCTATAGTGCAAGTTTAGACCTAGACAAGGCACGATGAAGTCAGATGTGCTATCATTGACAGCAAGCGGAAAATGCTTACGTATTGCGAAAGCCAGCGGAAACCTTTGGGTAGACATAAACGTCAGTAGAATTGACTGAAGGCAGGGCAATGGACACATACCCTCGCCGTAGCCCTGTCTCTGCACAACCGAACACATGAAGAGTTCAATTGGGCGCATATCACTGAGAGGGACCTTGCCCTACAAGGAATTGCCGTCAGTGCGACTGTTAACCGTTAAGCACACCCTGCGATATGTCACACCTTCCCAGTCGTCTGATATAGGCCAAGATGGTGCTGGAGCTCGTCCTCGCTCACCGCACCCGCCGCGTCAATTTTGTTCCCGAGAACGAGGAACGGCACCTTCGAAAGCTCCTCGATCAAGAGGAGCGCATCTAACTCCGCCTTTGATTCTGCGAAGCGCTCATAGTCTGTGCTGTCGACGAGGAAGACGATGCCATCGACCTCCGGGAAGTAATCGTGCCAAAGACGTCGCGCTACAGAATGGCAGAAGTTGGTTCAAAGGCAAGATACGCGCGGGCGTAAGCAAATATGGATGCAGAAGCCACGTGAACATCAGCGAAAGGTGACAATGAGAATGTGAGAATGCCTACCCTGAACGTGCCCACCCAAGTCATAGGTCGTGAACTTGATATTCCCAATTGCAAGTTCCTCAGATGCTACACACGTAAGCAAAACAGTTTATTAGGCTACGCTATACGTCGCGTTAGACATGGGACGCACTAGGATGCAGCGTTGGCTGAAGAATGGCGAGCCGATCGTTCTTCAGCATGTGGAGCAGCGTCTATTTTGGCGCGTCAGCTTGCGCATAGGATCCTAGACGTCGCGAAACGCACAGTCTTTCCGGCATTGTCCAAACCGAGGAACAAGATTTTGGCACTCTTGTGCAGCAGGCCTTGTCAGATAATATAGTATTAGTTGCCTGCGTCTTCTCCGTTGCTTTTATTTATAACAGTAAAAGACTACGAGCATACCCAGCTGCGAAAGGACGTCCCAGAACCAGTTGATAATGAACATGATAGTGTAGAGCAGGCGTGGTGCAGCTACAGCGAATGGTGACGGTGAAGGATAGAGACGCGTGAGAAGCACTCGTAGAAGTACGTCAGCAAGGTAGACGTGGCACTTGCCGGTTCTTGACATCAAACCTTCACGAAGAGCGTTCAATTGAAAACACATTGTCAAAAACTCATATTCAGAAGCAACCTGGATTGTATGTTTGAGGGTCTGNTTTTTTTAGTCGTCTCTTTTGATACTTGTGTATAATTTTATCGTCAATTTTGTCTAGAGCTTACCACAAATGCGTCGAATCCATTCAAGACATACAATATTGTGCGTCTCGCCACACCCAGACCTTTTCGGAAATTTAAGTGTATCTATGGTCGAACCCAGATGGCATAGCCTTCGTAGGAACAGGCTATCAAGTCTCGCTTGGCCAAGCGGAGATGAATCGCCACGGTCCCGTCCTCGACGAAACCTTCCTTGCCTTGCGTCTCCATCCCAAGCGGCCTTGATGAAGCGTGCAAGGCTACATCATGCATCTGTTTCTGTTTCTGTGAATCTGCAGGGTCATCCAGACAATCTGAAATTGTTTGCTGTGATCAGCGTGCCACAAGAACAATTTCTGCTGCACTGAGCCAAGATGATTTCGCCCTCGGGTCTACCGTCATGTTGCCACACGGATGGCACTTCTATCTTATTGGCCGGATCTCGCCACTATCGCTGCATAAACATAGTAGCACCGACGTCTGATACTACCTAGCCGGAATCACTTATGAAGACAAACTCTTCTGATAACAACACTATAGTTGACTAGATATTTTCTCTGAAATTTGCCACTATCCGAAGACGACTTCCTTGGGGATAAGCGAGGCCGGCGTCTACTCAAACTAGAAGCAAATTTGCGACACTCATAAGGCTGAGTGAAGATTGCTGGATACCTCGTTCGCTTCCCCTCCTTCATCTAATGGACCTCTGGTTGGGCTCGGACCCGACTGGTCCATCTCTCTTTTTATCTCCTGGCTTTGTGTCCTTTGGCGCGGAAGACTCTGGAAGTGATACTCGTGCTTTTATAGTGCAAGCCAATGCCCGTGGAGACTTGCCGAGCGGCATTATTCCCCTTGATTTTGTGTCTAGTAACTGGGCTGCTGTTTCACCAGATTCTCTAGATAGCCTCGAGATCTTTCAAGCACACAGCCATCAATCCTTGTGGCTAACTATCTTCTCTCTCATGGAAGCTCCAGACATGGCCGAAGACGTAAGTGAAGATGCCATCGAAGGGCAACTTCCAGCCCTCACAGTCACCGAGCCTTTTTATCTACGGCTTCCTGACGTCGCTTTCACCCCGAGAGAACCAATGTCTGCCAGAAGCAGAGGGGCAAATAAGGAGAATCTGTCACCTATATTCATCGAAGATACCACCACCGGGGAAATCCGGACTAGAGGGAATAATTTTCGGTCCTTTCGTCTCTAACATCATGAATTCTTGCTATTCTGTCCTTTACGCGAACGACGCACTCGGTTCTCGATAACCTCACAAAACATCGATACACAACTAAACTATAATGTATCTGCGCGTATATCCTAAGTGGATGTAGCTTATGCATAATTGCACGCATCACTCACCGTCTTGTCTTTTACCCCGTAAGGATCAGGGACTGGATAATACATTTTCAACCTTTTAACGAGATATAGGAAAGAAACGCTCTCTCAGAAGATGTTTGTGTTCCGACCGAGACAATATAAGAGTAAAATAAGACAATACTTTTGGGATGTTTTTGCCATGCAACTTGAAATCCACCTGCCTTCCCTCCGAGTCGGCATATACGTACCTACTCTAAAACTGGATTGAAATGAAAGGCTGTTTATATTCGAGTCTCGCTGATTCGTTGTCGAATCTGTCTACGTTANTTTTTTTGTCCCTACGTTTCAACGCGCGATCCTTTACTTGAAGTTGTATAACAACTAAAGTGGAAAGCGATGATCGGCGCGTCGCTAGTCGCGTCTTCGACCTTGACACCACCGTAGATGAACACGTCAAGTCTGCGAAACCTTTCATTCAAGAATGTCGTGATAATCTCAATCTTAATCCGCATTGCTCTCATATTCTATAGTGAATGGCACGACAAGCATGCGGTCGTGAAATACACCGATATTGATTACCGTGTCTTCACTGATGCAGCGTGGTTCCTCTTGCATCCAACAGCGGCAGTCGATGGAGACGAGCAGGTGAACATAGCGAAAGGGCCTTTAGGGGAGATGCTTGGCTTTGGAGAGTGAGTATATAGATGCTGAAAGGTTTCCCTGGTACTAACAATATCATTGAAGCCCGTATCACCGCGAAACGTATCGGTACACGCCTTTGCTTGCATTAATCATGACGCCAAACATATTTCTGCACCCGTCCTTTGGAAAATATTTATTCGCGGCATGTGACATTGTCGTGGGCATCCTCTTGTACAAATTGCTGCTGTCAACTGTGCTTCCGAACCTTTCGGCCTCTTCAACGAATGAGAAGCTCGAGCGTCAGGCGACGTTCTATGCGGCATTGCACCTCCTCAATCCTATGGTTTTCTCCATCTCAACTCGCGGCTCTTCAGAATCGACGCTCGGTGTACTTGTGATTGGGACGCTTTATCTCGCAGTGATGCCTGGAAAGACGCAGAGAACTTGGGACGTGACGGCTGTGATGCTCGGGTGCGCTACCCACTGGAAGGTATATCCACTCATCTACGGCGTGAGTCTGGCCGCTGTCATTGCTTCCGACAAAGGAAATGCTGGGAAGGGAGAAGATGGCTTTGGAAGGTGGGCAATGAGCCTCGTGAACGTACAAAGTATACGCTTCGCTTTTCTAAGTGCAGGGACATTCATGATACTTAACGGCATTATGTACCTTATGTGAGTCAATCCCTTCTTTATTTAGCTACTAGAGGCCCTTACTCTTCCCTTTTTTCCCCAGCTGGGGCTATCCTTTTCTTTACGAGACGTATTTGTACCACATCCATCGACTAGACCACATGCACAATTTCTCTCCGTATTGGTTGCCAATCTACCTCACGCATCCGGATTACGCGCACTTGCATCCCAACCAACCCACCGTTTTACATTATTTTGCACGTTCGCCGTTTGCGTCGTTCATTCCCCAGATGAGCTTGAGTTTAGGCTCAGGTCTGGTCTTTGGGCGTGCTGGGGCACACAACCTTCCGTTCACGTGGTTTGTGCAAACCGCTATATTCGTGACACTCAATAAAGTATGCACATCACAGGTAAATTGACAATATATTCCTTTTTAAAAATTACGCTGAAAAGGATGCATTTTAGTACTTCCTCTGGTATTTGACCATCCTGCCGCTCGTCCTTCCATCACTCTCATTCACTCGAGCTAAGGCGGCTTCGCTAGTAGCTATTTGGGTCGGCGCACAAGCGCTCTGGTTGAAATTTGCTTATGACCTTGAGTTCCTTGGACAGAATGTGCGTTACCGCGTTTGGGCGTGCAGTATCTTTTTCTTGGTTGTAAATTGCTGGGAGATCTGGGAGATCGTGTTGGCCTATCAATGGAATAAGACTCCGCGCACATCTACNAAAAAAGGATGAGGAAGGGTCGNAAAAAAACGAGATGAGTATCTGTATAGGTCACTAAAAGTGTTGATGTGTTTGTATTCGTACAAGATTGACGGTTAATATACAACAGGTCATGAAAGCAAATTAGAAATATACGGTGCTGAGGGCCTCATTTAAACATTGACTGGATTGCGTCGTCCGTTAGCCCCTCTGCTCCATCCCTTATTTCGATGACTTTAGCGACGTTGGCCTGGTGCGTGCGCACATTTGAGTCAGTAAAAAGAGAAACAAATTTGCTGTGGCGTACAATTTCTTGGAAATTGTGCAGTGCGCTCGCGTGGAGTGTGAGCAGATTTATTGGGCTGCCAGTCGGTGACCAATTGATAAGGACGAGCGGAAAATTGACGCGTCCGTCTTCGTGCTTCATCACATACGAGAGTATGATGTATCGGGGAGCGTTCTCGGGGAGCTCTGATGGCACAGGAGATCAGACACTATGTCCCACACAAGAACTAGACATCTTCGCACCCTCAGCAAGGTCCTCTAAACTGTTCTGCGAGAAAAAGCTATCATCATATTCTTTTTCGCAGACCATCTCCAGTTCTTTTCTAAGTATCTTGACGACCAAGGCCGCTTTCCTGTTGTTTCGTTTGAAGCGGAATTCCTCAAGCTGCTTTATTAGCTTATCAGGTATAGCAACCGTCTGAGACTAAATAATTGTGCGTGAGTTTGAGGATCAAAGTGCATGTAGAGACTGCAGACGCACCATGATTAAATGTAAGGTAGAGGCGTAGTAGTAATCGTTGGATCGTATGCTTCTTGAAGTTGTGAATTCCAAGTTAGGAACTGCTGAGTATGTAAGCAGAAAATGATCGGCATGTCTATATTGGGCGCGACGGGAATACTTATTCTAAAACCCTTACCAGCAGCAATGGCACATGTGGTGACCCCGCTCGACCAACCTTCAAACTACAAAGATTCTCAGGCGAGAGTCGACAGGATGAAACAGGATGAGCTCCTTTCGAAGTCGTCTACACTCTATGTCAGTTGCTCGCGGTGAACTCATATGAGTGCACTAATAAATACAAACGCAACGGGCAGGTCGGTAACTTGAGTTTTTATACAACTGAGGAACAGATATACGAGCTGTTCTCAAAATGCGCGTGCCCAGAGGAGGGCGGTGGAGTGAAGCGTATCATCATGGGGCTCGACAGGAACACTCGGTGAGTAGCAGACCCTATGAATGCCTTGTTTATGTGTGGATACTAACTTACGGGTCCTTTCTAAGTACACCATGCGGCTTCTGCTTCGTTGAGTACTATACAAATGTGGAGGCGCTCGCATGCATGCGCTATGTGAGCGGTACAAAACTTGACGAGCGTGTCATTCGGTGTGACCTCGATCTCGGCTACCGAGAAGGACGTCAGTTTGGACGCGGGAAGAGCGGTGGTCAAGCACGTCCTGCGTCTTCTCTTTTCAACTTGCCGCGTGATCTCATCTCTTTTTCTGTATGCTGTTATAGGTGAGAGACGAACACCGACAAGATTACGACGCCGGACGAGGTGGGTGGGGAGCACATGCACAGCGTGTAGAGATGGAACGCCGGCGTGAATTGGACGCACGGTACACAGACTCCCAGGATGGACCGGGAGCGGTCGCTGGGGGCGGAGAAGATTGGAAAGCATCTGCTGCGCCTTTACAGACTCAAGTATCGCACAAACGCGAGCGGTCGCCAGAAGATGAGGATCCGGCAAGGACGGTATGTCTCATGACATTTGGCATGCAATTCAAATGAGCTGAAATTCACCTGATTGACTCTTCGTATAAGGGCCAGCGACTTCGTACTGACGACAATGATGTGGAAGCGGAACGAATGTGAAGTATTGTTATTCTGGTATATAATCTGCGGTACTCGTTTATAGCTGTTCGTGGCTTCCTCCATTGCTTTCGTTTCATTAAGTCTTTCATATCCACGTCGAATTGCGATATAGGTGAACGAGATGCATTGAAAGTTAATAGACAACTCTAGCCCGTACTAAGTGTTTTGTTCCGAAAACTTCTGGCAAGAAATATGTCATATGCAGCCGACGGACGAATGCATGAGCCTCTGCGGGTGAATTCAAGCGTATGAGATACTTTGCGATTAATGAGAAATTTTTCCTTGGCCTAGAAACAAAGCATTTAAGAAAAACAAACATCATACATATCCCCTAGAAATAAAGAACTCACGTATCCACTTTCATGATCTCACACTTAGGTTCCCCGTTCGGCTGTACGCCAACCAACTCAACCCTCCGCAGGTAATACTTGAATGCCTGCGACGTAACCGTCCCGGGGAGTCCCCAAAGAACGACGTCGCTGCCCTTCGGACTCACACCTCCACCAATGCCGTTACCATCGAGTACGGAGCGCTCCGCTGCCTCCGCCCGCCCTTTCACACCTCGTGTGCGCTGCATACGGGGTGTATGAGGGCGGTACGCCTTGACCGGCAGAGTCGTAACCTGCGTATCGCGGAGCTTGGATAGTGCGTTCATCACGAAGTCAGACCTCGTCATCACAACGAAAGCGCGACCAGTAGGCATGAAGCGGTGGTAATCCATCTTGACTGTTTAATATGCAGCTTCAATATACCTCAAAGTTGACCGCGACACACGCAAGAATGAATGCCTGAACGCACCATCGGCGATATTGAGCAGACTCCCATCGTCCTTGCCTACCTGTCTCGCGAGTCGCAGCACGTCGGCCGGTACCGCAGATCGAGGGAGTCCGCTTACGAGAATATATTTTTTATCCCGGTCGTCGGGCGTCTGTTCTGTCTCTTCGTTCAGTGCTGATACTTCAAACAGCAGTTTCTTTAGTAATTATTCAAGTCACTGAAAACTAACTAATAACACATACACGACGGATGTAGAGCGCGTACTCGCGGTTTGCACAGACATGTTGCACTCTTAAAAAGCTTCCCGGTCAGTCGTCTGGCCTTCTGTAACGAGAAGCTCATCGCTGGCGCGAGAGAGTCAAGACACAAGACACACTGGAAATTCCTAGCTACAAATAAGGAAGCGACGATCACCGTGACAGTGATGTAGTAGCACATAGTATACTTTCATATGGCAAGTAAAAAAAAAATAATACAGTTTTATGTATGCCAGATTATACAAGTGTTCGGTCTGTTACAAAACGAAGAATTTGATAGAGCTACAAGTGTTCATTGAAGGTAGTATGTAAATATGGTCGATGTAATTTCCGGATTGGAAAAGGGCAGAGTTCGATCAAACAGATTGCGCACCAAGTTCGTGGAAGAGAAGGCGAATACCAGGCTCTAATCGGGCATCCAGTATTTCGCGATCTCTTCCTCTAAAGACCTTGTAATGCATGCATCGTCGTGCACGTTGGCGATTGGGACCTCAGTTTCATGAGGACACATACTTTGTCTGTTGATAGTGTTGTCCGTTTTGCTAAATAAATCACCTAGTGGTTCACGAGCACTAGACAATATGTCTTCGTCGTCACACTGAGAGCAACGTCTGTGTCCATTGCCTGACTTTATGTTCGGATCAAATTGTTTCTATGAGATGCAAAGTGGTGAGATGCAGATACAGGAAGGGATAGACAGTCTTATGCAGACTTACAAAGTCAGACTCCTCAGAAAATTGGGTCGTCGGGCGAGCAGTGTTGAAACATGTCCGAAATAGGTCTGGCTTGGTAAAATTCTTCTGCCGCCAGTCACTAGCATGATCAGCAGCCGAACCTGCGGGGCTCTCCCCCTCATCATCCGAAAGATACGGGAGAGCGTCAATAAAGTCACTGAAAATTTTGTACTGTTCGTGACGCCAATGTAGATAAGATCTATTTCGTCGCGGTCTCCCGAACGGTGAAGCCAAAAACGGTTCATAGTCGGTTGTTTTATGCGGTTCGAAATCAGGCATGGGCTCGCAATCAGCTAATCCTGCTGACCGTTTGTGAGGCGGGATGTAAGTGGAATGTGCGGGTTGAGTCTTGTCTTGAACCTTGAACTGTTCGTCGTGGTGTGAATCTGTATGGACGGAGGTATTATGGTTGATGGATGGAAGGGACGTTTCTTGAAAAATACTTGAACCATTAGTGCGCGAATACAATGGAAAAGCAGAAGCAAAGGAGGCGCGAAGGGTTGATGTAGGTACTCTGAGCTCAGATCTTTCGGATGCTTTCTTATATCTCAATAGCACAGAAAGCACAGGCACAGATAGACTGAGACCCATTATGATCGTCAAAAAACCACCCAAGCTGGTGCCTTTGAAAAGGTATGTTTCCATCGTATAAATCTTCAACAAGATACGGAGTGGAGAGACGGCGTTGAAGTACGAAAAATCGGCGCCATGTAAAGTTTTCTCTATCTCAGAGGAAAAAGACAACTCGTGATTTCCCGTTCGCATGCGCTGAGTCTTAGTCGGCTCGATGGAGGCATCATCTAAAACTTTCTCGACGACAGTCTCGGAGTCACTTGCCATCTGATTGAAAATCTCTGACATAATTGACTCAATAGCAGGATCGACCAGTGTAGAGCCGATGGACGTGTCCTCAAAGACTGGCTTGAAGTTAGTATTTTTCGGTGTTGCATCTTCTTCGTGGTCCCGACCGGTCATAGTCTTCCCCAATGCCGGCTCAGCCATAGAATCCCCTGCTGTCGTCTTGACCATAGCACTTCGCAGAGTCGCCTTGAGAGTCTCTACAGTTCCTTTTGTTTCCTTCTCAACGACAGCTTCTTCTGGGGTCTCCTCGGCTACAGTCTTCAAATTTGCTCTGATGAAAACATTCTCAGGGATTCTATCGATCGAGTCCTTTTCCAAGGTCGCATCGAGTACAGTCATCTTTGGAATCGCCTCGACCAAAATTTCTTCTGGAGTTATCATCACCATTGCATCTTTTGAAGGCGTCACGAGTAGAATCTCTTCTTGAGTCGTCTTCACAATACCATCTTCTGGTGTCGCCTCGAGCGTATTTTCCTTTTGAGTTATTTCTAGTTGCACATCTGCCGCAGTCTCGACGGATTGCTTGTCGATATAATCCAATGAGGGACTATGCTTGGATATCGCTTTGAGTGTCGTTTCAATGACTAAGCTTGTGTATGTTGGCGCAGACGGTGAATCAATCGACGAAGCAACAGCAACTGTGGGTTGCGTGGCACGTTCGTCTGGCGCCAAGACTTTAGAACTTGTGTGGGCCACAAGGCTCGATGAGTGGCTTGTAGTGTATATATTTGTTTTTGGATAGTATAATGTTAGACCGTTGTTACGGACGAGGTGAGGAAAGACATTGAAGCCGCAGATTGCAGCTGCGAAAAGGACAAGAGCGATAGCAACCATATTTGTCTTAGAATCAAGTTGATCGGCAAGCTCACGCGAAAAGCATTGAGAAAGGTATCGCACACCCTAAGTGCAGGCAAGAAAGAAGGAAGTGGCCAAGAAAGATGATGGTGAGAGTCAAGTGCTGGCAGGTGCTAATCGTGCGCGTTCTGTATTTGTTCTTTGGCTCATCACCTGACCGCGTTGAAGAACTCTACTAGTAGAAATTTAGAACACCTAGTATCATTTTTATTTTTTTGTGAGAATTAAATGGAAACGTAGAATAGGTCTTATATTTCTCTCCTCNAAAAAAAGACTACAGACTGAGAAGGCTGAAGAAAAAAATATGAGAAAAGAAAAATGAATAACATCATGGTCGTGACTTTGGAGCAAGTCACAGTGTGACATACACAATATGAAGAAAGGCAAGACGACTCGCACACGCCCGCTCGTCACCATCACTCTTCATATGTCCGCGCGCGACGAAAGACGGAGAGGAGAACGGAATTGGGAAGCCGACGACCGAGACAGGGATAGGGGTAAAGACAGGAATAGAGATAGGGACCGTGATTTAGGCAGAGATAGAGACAGAGACAGAGACAGAGACAGGGATAGAACCGGAAGTAGGCGCGGAGGTGCAGATGTAGGTGTAGGTCGCGGTGGTCGGTACTATGGTGGGCGGAGAAGCCGGTCGAAGAGCCCACCCAGAAGAGGTGATGATAGGAGCCGTCGTGGTGCGTTTCAGACGCGTCTGCGTTGTCTTGAAGGATGCAATTAACTTAGTGTTTTGAAGGTCATGGACGTGACAGGTATGACGACCGTCGTGATGCAGACAGAGAGAGACGCGATGAGCGCAGGGATTCCGACAGAGACAGGGATGGCAGGGACGGCCGCCGTGAACGCGAGAAGGAAGTCCCTCCGCCTCGCACCACTCGTGCGGACAGAGATCGGGAACGTGACCGCGATGCTCTAGGGCGTCCTGAGGTGTCTACACACCCTAGTGGTCCGGGCTCTCGAAGAATGGATTCTGACCCTGATCTTGACACCCGAGAAGAGGGAGAGGAAGCTGAAGAAGCCGAACCAGAAGTGGACGAAGAGGAGGCAGTTATGAAGGCTATGATGGGTTTTGGAGGATTTGATTCAACAAAAGTTCGTCTATTTCATTTCCTACACCCATAAAGATATGGATCACGACGTTCGCTTTAGGGCAAGCCTATAGAAGGTAATGAAGTAGGCGGTGCATCCATCAAGAAACAGCGGACATGGCGACAGTACATGAACCGGTACGACTTTTATCTGTCCTGTTAGACTCTTCTATTGATTTTGCATTTTCGTGCTTTCTAGACGTGGTGGATTCAACAGGCCTCTCGATAAGATCAAATAGCCGTAAGGCACTTACTGGCAAACGGGCAGGCATGATTTTTATCTGGAAACTACCTGGGGCCTTTGGAGCTGCGAAAAGATGAGTATCACTATTATTTTAAGGGACGATCGTCCGCTATCCTGTAATAATATAGATATAATCGATAAATGCATATATTGTACGTGCTTACGATAAGCTAATGACCGCCTGCATTGCTATCCAGGAAATTTTGTTTCTTTCCAGGCAACTAGAGCAACATCTACCTGCTTGTACTTCCTGTCATCTATGTTGGTTCGCCTCAGCTCAGTCTCTATTCATACACAAGCTCCCGACTCGCTCCTTTCCGACAGATCTTCGTCCATCGGTTCTCTAGCTCCGACGATTGGTTTCTTTGCAGAAGAAGTTGTTTCATATCGATTCATTGCGCACAAAAATAAAGCGTACTCAATAAATATTCGGCAAGATGCGACGGACGCCATCTGACTCAAGGAAAACGGGAAAGGGAACTTTGCGGAAGTAAAGATATCTTTGTCGGCGAAGCGATTGAAATTTGGTACAGCGTGGACATACACAGAATCCACAATCGATACTAAGAATAGGTACAGAATCACAAACCTCTATCCAGTGTGTATGCATGTTACGCACAAAACAATGGGATAAGAAAAGAGCCAGTGTCTGCACGAGCGAAAGAAATAGAAAAGCGTACAATGCTAACTGATGTTGACTACATATTAGAATCCATGAACCTTTATGGTAAGCTTAGAGACGCCCTCATCCGTGAGAAAATTTTGAATCTTGCTACGTTGGTCGCCTTGCAGTTGGATGATCTGACCAGACTCCGCATCGTCGATAAGAGTACCATTGCATGCAAATTCCTAAAGCGCAGGGAAACGTCAGCAGTGCGGACAACATATGAGGTTGAGGTAGGATGCGCATATACCTTCTTAAATGCCTTTAGGAGCTTTTTCAAATCGTACTCTGTGGAAGGAATACCAATAGTTTTCAATAAAAAGTGTCAATAAGAAGAAGGAGAAGAAGTTTGTAAAGCATAAGACATACTCTTGTTCAACCCCTGGAGAGTGGTAAGAGTCTTCCTACCATTACGTTGTTGAATACGGATGTGGATGAGCTCTCTCTGGGAGCCAACCTCATCTGCCCCGCCTAAGAGGTTCGCCTCATCATCATCATCATCATCGAAAGGGTCACTGACACCTGAACACAGCCAAAACAAAAATATGCACTGAGATCGCTGATCGATAAGACCGGCGACGACAAACTTACCAAACTGAGGCTTGAGGTCGACTTCGCTCGCTACAGGAGGTTTGCGCTTGGCTTCGCCTGAAGCAGGAGACTTGCGCTTGACTTCGACAGGAGGCTTGCCCTCGACGCTCGCACTGGCAGGAGGTGACCTGAGTTCGGTTGAGCTCGCAGGAGACTGGAGCTCGACTGAGCTCGCACTAGTAGGAGGAGACCTGTGCTTGACTGAACTCGTAGGAGACCTGTGCTTGACTGAACTCGTAGGAGACTGGAGCTTGACTGAGCTCGCAGGAGACTGGAGCTCGACTGAGCTCGCACTGGCAGGAGGTGACCTGAGCTTGGTTTCGCTCGCAGGAGACTGAGGCTCGACTGCGCTCGTAGGATCTGTGATGAGATCGACTTCGCTCATAAAATGACGGGTTGCGTGAGGGAGGTATATGTTGGTGGTGGTGGTGGTGGTGGTGGTGGTGGTCGAGGAGGAAAAGGCCCCTTCAAATTGTTTTAGTGGAGTCTTATGTCAGCTCGTTTCACTGCCCGACTCGAATTTGTTCCAGATAGTGTACAGTAGTGAGCGCACATGGCGACTCATTCTGCGAAACAAAATGTAGGCCAGCAGAAGAAGAAAAGACATCCACCAACGTTTCAGCACCTTCCGCGGGATAGAGGTTCGTTTCGATACTTTCTCTGTCTGTTTTTTTTTTTGCTTGACAATTTATTTTAACTTTTATTTTCACGTATAATTTAGCCATAAAACTGAAGAAAGAATGGATCGAGAAAGAAAGGCTCAAGAGCAAGTGGAGGGCGCAGAAACGCAAAGAAGGGCTTAATGTCGAACCTAGGGAAAATTGGGTTCGACAGCTGGGCGAACCGGCGGATACTGCAGGAGATGAGGAAAGCGAGGATAAAGGAGACAAGGGTCAGGAAGGAGCTTCGACTGAGTTGTCGGGTACTGACGAGGACGAGGAACGTGAGTGTTGGGATCAACCGCCGAAGAGGGTGCGCATCGAGGCACCCGAACTTGCAGTCGATGACCGAGGCCAACAAGTCCCCAAGTACTCTAAAGAGCTGTCAACACATATCACCTCAAAGGAAACAAATGTCAATGCCAAAGCCAAGGCTGCTAAAGCTAGAGACAACGAAGGACCCATGGATGGCCAAGGGTCCGAAAGTGCAAAAGCCTCCCTTCGCGAATTAACGCGCCAGGCGTACTCGCGCGCATCTCTGCATACATTCAGGGCCGACCCTTTGCATCGACGAAAGGATGCCTTCCCTAAGCCAGACTCTAAGCGAGGTTTTAGCGGAAAGAGGGGGGCAAGGGGTGGGCATAGGGGTGCAGAAGGTCCTCGGCGAAGCGATAGAGGCGGCAGAGGCGGAAGCAGAGGTAGAGGTGCAGCAAGAGAGGGTACGGAGGAACGTGGTCAACCGAACATGAAGTTGCGCATGGAAGCAATGCTCGAGCGTATCAAGCAGGATTACACCTGAGCCATCTTGAGCTCGTATCTGGATCTTGCATACTCGTGCTTTTCTCCGCAGTTGAAATTTGACCCACCACTTAAACAGCCGTACTACGCTCTCTACCTCGCATTAACTGTAAGATATAACAGTCTTCTGATTCTACGATTAGCAATTAAGGAAGACATAAAAGCATAACTTTCTGTTTTACATATAACTCGTATATTATTTCATTTCAACGAAGCACCATGTATGTATTTATACAATGTACTCCATCGTTGTTCATTAAAATACCCATTTGTTCAAAGAAAACAAAGTCTAAGCCACTCAGACATTCGATTTCAATAACCGTCCATCCATTTCCATCTCACCATCCTCCGACTCACCCCGCCGGAGCATCCCAGTTCGCACAAGCGTCTTGTCTCCCGCATCCCGCAGATCCTCTGCGCTCCCCTCGTCGCGATACTGCGTATACGCGTTCTCCGGACCGATGCTCGCTTCTGCAGCATGATGCAAGTGAGGGATGGGCGGGTGCATCGGGGTGTCCGTCCCCTGCCCCGCATCTACACCGCCTCTGCTCCCTGAGGTGTCTCCAAACCCCGGCCGCGCTATAGGCAAGATCGGCGTGGCATCCTCCGCGTCGCGTTCGCGCGCGATGCGCGGGGAGAAGGGGTGCTCCGATGCGGATGAATTGAGCGGTGGGAAGTACAGCCTATATGCNAAAAAAGGACATGACGAGCCCGAGTGCGGAGCCTACGAGGACGTCTTGCCAATGATCTATACGCATGGCAGTCATTATCAATTAGTAAAGACCAGGAAGAGCTATAATACTCCTCAAAATGTAGGGAAAAACGAACGTCTATAGTCCATGGTCCGTGATATTGCTACTAATGATGCGCCTGCGAGGGGAGTGAGCGATATCCACGCCTTTGTCTGTGATAACAAAAGCATGAAAACCAGAAGCTTTAGTATATAGGTTTGAGAAAGTCTCACAGCATGGCCCCTCTCATCAAACAAGTGAAGCTTTCCAGCCAAGTAAAACGAAAGGAAGCCTAATCCTGCAAACGATACTACAAAACACGTTAGTAGAAACAATAAAGGGAATAGATGATTATAGACACTCACAACTAGCATGGCCGCTCGGGAAACTCCTCCAGCCGTCGTTGAAAATATGACTGTCTGGCTGGTGGCAGATAGCTTGGCTGACAAGCCCATACTCGGGATTTGTGACGCCAGACAGAGGTTGACATCTCGATATTACATCTACATGTTTTATTTTGCGAACGCGTGAGTCGACTAACAACCGGGAGGCTTGGGGACTTTATTACCTGGTCTGGGCCGCCCTACGGTGATCTTCGTAAATTGCGTTATAGCACCCGTCAAAACAAGGCTTAGCAGAACTAGAACAAAAGATCAGTTTTTCAGTATGATCGCAGAGAAGACATCAAAGGCATACGTCCTAGGGAGCTGTTGTGGAAGTCCCATAGCGATCGTACGGTGAATAAATTGACTATAATTTGTAAGACGAAGGGCGAGAGGACGGCTATTAGATACAGTGCTACGGGCTGCACACAACCAGATATAAATGATCACATTGAGTACCCAAGGAGATAGAATCGAGGTACTGAGCTCACCGGGACGCGTTCGTACGTTGCAAATCTATAGAATCGATTCAACTTTTCTGAGTAACAGAGGGTGGCCATTACTCAGTAAGTACGTACGGAAACCTGAGTCTGTACATATTATAGTTCATTCGAATCCCACACAGAAAAATTAACTATACACTCACGTTGGGTCGTCGATGGAGAACTCGCGCTTGAACCCCGGCACCTTGTCAAGGGAGAAGAATGCTGCCCTGCGAATAGACTGAGCACGCACTGAACTGTCAGATACTAGTAACTTACGCGAGAATTATGGTAACGATCCTAATTCAGATAAAATGAAACTACCCCTTAGTTATTCGAGCGCACAAGACAGATAAAGGAGAAAAAAAAAMCCCCCGTATTCACGCACCAGTCGGGAAGGTAGCTCAGGAAGAGCGCGTTGCGTCGCCTGCGAGTCATCGCGGCGTGCGGCGCGAAGCTCTGCTTATTGCGAGCAGTGAACCAGGGCATGTAGGGGGCGTTGGCAAGTGAGCGTTCGCGTCGACTACGCCCGTCTTTCAGGCCGTTGGGTTGGTCGTAGTGCTGGGCGTGAGTTAAGAGGGGCTCCTCTGAACTATGGCCTGAGACGTGGGTTTGCCCAGAGTCGGCGGGATAAGCACGAGGCATGGTGCTATTAGTTGCACAGTGTCCAAGACTTTCTGCAGGTGAACAATCATGTCTCACGTATATGTACTTTGCGAATATTTATACAGTTACTTTGATTCAGTGATGGATCGAAGGAGGCGTAAATCGTACNAAAAAAATAGAACAGAGTACGACAGGCAGAACTTTATGTGTATGAGCGTTAAGGTTTTGGCACGTTCTCTTTGTCTTCATCAGGTTCATCCACGGACATTGCTTCCACCTGTGACAGATTTGACTCACTCGCGCCCTGCATCTCCCTTGCATCCGCACTAGAGGAACTCCGCACAAACCGTTCCTTCAACGAACCACCGAACAACGGCTTCGGCGTCTGCGCTGGCGTAGTGGGCACGGGAGCTGTCGACTCCGGAGCAGACCTCGTTGTCGCAGTCAGTGCCGTCAGGTGCTCCGACATATGTCCAGGGCTTGGGTCGTCTAGCTCGTCAACAAGCCCGATTGCCGGTCCTCCAGTGGCCGAGTTGGTTCCCCCTGCTGCTGCCTGTCCAGAAGTACTTGTACCTGCGGCGGCACCAAGACGGAGCTCATCCACGCTGGGATTGAGAGCGTGCGCTGGTGTCGTTGCGAGCTGTAGCGGGCTCATTGGTGGACTACGACTGCGGCTCCTACGCGCGTCCTCGTGGAGGAACGGGATCGGGGAGAAGAGCGGTGTCTTAGCTTCGAGAAGGGAGCCGGCCGGCGTGAATGTAGGCATGGATTCGTTAAGGTCATTGACGGGGACAATGGGGAAGGCATCGATAGTAGAAGTGACGAGGAGCGCACGCTCCAAAGCGCGGAGATACTTCCCTGCGCTGTTATAGTGAGTGCGAGGATACATAGCGAGCTCGCATACGCGTTGAATTGTGAACGGTGAGTAGCTGGTATAATGTCAATATAACGCGGATATAAACAGTGGTTGTAAGCACATAACTCACCCCTCGAAATTGTGCAAGAGCTTATTGATCTCTTCCTTCATTTCCTTCGCCTCTTCTTCCGTCAGCACCGTCTTTGACCGGCCGTGCGAGTTGTACTCGTTCCGCACGAACTCATTCACCTCGCGCCTGGGGAAGGGTGGAAATTTTACGTCGATCGGAGGCGCAAGGGCAGCCAACACCTTCGGAGACGCCGCCTTTACCACTGCCGCCGAGTCTGGTAAGGATGTAGGGGTTTGGACAGGTAGAGGCGGCGGCGGCGGCGGTGGTGGTGGTGGTGCNGGGAGGGGGTGTAGGCGGAGGAGGCGGAGGCGGATCAGACAAGTACGATGCAATATTCTACATGTCATTATTAGCATCGCAGGGAGAAGGACTTGAAGAGTTTTCTTGAGTCACCTCGTTGAGCTTGTACTTGATCATGTCGCGAAGCTTGTTCCAATCAGACCTGTGGTCATTATACCCAGTCAGAACGTCGACGCAAGCTTGGGTCTTGTCAAACAATCGTTGCCCTCACTCGACATAGTCCGACGTCACGATTTCCTCGAGTGTCTGGTCATATTCTGACATCTCAAGGTGCGTCAAATGAGCACGGTTTCATTTTGGAGGATGAAGTACAGAGTAGACGCACCTGGAATCCATTTGAAGACGGGCGAGATCGCAGTTTCTTGCGCACCATTCATATTTGGTTCGAGTATATCTATGCCTTTCCCTCCCAGATTTATAGCCGTCTCAACTGTCACTAGAGTACGAAGGAGAGAGAAAGAAAAACACGTCTGTCGCTTCAATGTCCCATTTCTCACGGCTAGTCCTGGACTCCGAGTCGCAAATTAATATGCTCGATGATCTTGACTTGACTGCTGTTTTATTGCAACCACATTTTTTCCTCGTCGACAATTGTGTTGTTGTACAACAAGGTCCAAATGATTATTCTTCAATTTCTTGCTCTACGCTGTTTCCAACACGCGTCCGGCAGCTCAGCACCACGTGACGCCTATATGACGCTCCGACCATAGCGCGACGCCCACTCAGGCCTTGTCCGCAGCACAAGCGGACACATACATGCTCACGACGACTTGATATGAGAAGTCCTTCCTCCCGAAACCTGTCGTTCTCATCAGTTTCGGTATCTGGTCTTCTCTTGTGTTGTGCTTGAGTTCAGGACGCTCACTTCACTCTTGTAGGACGAATCAATGGTGGAAATCAAGCATGAAGTGGAGACACTCGCAGATGGCTCGGTACAAGAGGAAGAGTATGAGAGATACAGATTGTTGTACAGCAAGTCCAAGGTATACGTTCACCCCACCGCTTACGCGAGGGACAATATACCCGGCTTCGTCGTCCTCGTCAAACGCGTGTGTACCCTCCTCAATGTCTGAATGTCCAGTGCGCTCATTATGAATACCACCATAGGATGCTATAAATGCCGTTTATCTTCTTGGATGGATCCCAGAATCGCTACTCGACGAGAGAGGCAGAGACGAGTGGGACAAGTTCGTCAAGATCGAAGAAAGGGCCACCGTAGACGATGAAGACGACGGTGCGTAGCCGCATATGATCGAATAGACTTAATCTGACAATAGTATTCTAGATGTCGTTTTGATAGATCTACCAGTCAGACGCCCAGAGACATATGCGTTCTCTGTTCCCCTCACTTCGGTCTACTCCCTCATCGTCCATCCACCCTCTCTATCAACGTGGCGTACGTATCTAGTCATCGTTCATCTCACACTCCTTTCTTAATATATATGCTCATATAGATGGGTCTATCGCTATAAACCTCATCAGTGGATCCACTCTACCAACCTTGTATTTCCACGACGACGAATCCCGCTCCTTTAGCATGTCTCCTGTCATGCCTCCCATCAATCATACCAGCTCGGGTTCTAGCACCACTACTACTTCCTATCCTCCTCGTGTACTCGACTCGGGCTCGCGTGCTCCGGGATTGACAACTAGTTGGGGTGGCGAGGATCTTCTTGCCCGTCTCCGACAATATGCGCACCTTCTTCGCTCCAATCTCCAATCAACACTCTTCCTTGTCGATCCTAGCAAAGCCGATATTGATGCACATACAATGCAAATATTCGATGATGACGCTGTCGACGATATCCTCGTGCACTCTTCTTATGCCAACTCGTACTCTCCGGTCCCCGCACACAGACGTCCGCGACCTCTTCTATCTTCATCTATTGACACGAACAATAAAACCGCGCCAACTATCACGAGTGGAAGCCCGAATCCTTACTCCGCGCGCTCCTCTATTCTACATCGTTCTCTTCAACCTCCGCTATCTCCTCAATCTGGTTCACAGGCACGCACGGCACTCCTGCAGAGCTTTGCACAACTGACACGAGCGACGCGGCATGCGGCACAGCATATTCTTTCGCACCCGCTCGCCCAACCTATTCTCCCGCATCTACCAGATCCCGTCAAGTCTCTCGCTACTGCTGCAGGTGAGACAGAATGGGGCTCTTGGGTTGAGAAGGGCGGTGTCGGCGAGTTCGAGAGCGCCCGCGTGTACTTGGCGCGGTGGGCCAGGATCGTTGCGGAGGAGGGAGAGCGTGCGCGCCAACGCGAGGCTCGTGTTATCCCTATAACAACTGGTGATAACTCCTCATCGACGTCCCTCGAAGGGAACAATGGTGCGGAAAACGGGGAGCTTGGCGTGTTCGAGCTTTTACACGCTTCATCGAACTTGCCAAAGCCGCGGAGCACCCGCGATCCGCGCCATCCTGTCGACGAGGAGACCTGGTTGGGTTGGTTCAAAACGGATGGGAGGCCGCGTGTGCGTAAGGAAGAGATGCGGAAGGAGGTTTTCCGTCGAGGCGTGAGTCCGCGCGGAGACCTGCGGAAGCGCATATGGCCGTTTATTCTCGATGTCCTAGAATGGGACGCGGACGAAGCGGAAAGGGCGCAAAAATGGGAGGAGAAACGGTACTTCCCTTTCTCTCTTTACTTTGCTATGACTTGCCTGACGCCTGTGCAGGACAGAATACCATCGCATAAAAGATGGATGGTGTGGTGTCGATGAAGTCTTCAATAGACAAGATATTCTCGAGGAGCGGCACCGTATCGATGTCGATTGCCGACGGACAGACCGTACACAACCCCTCTTTATAACTCCCACACCTACGACGTCTCCTTCACCATCATCGTCATCCTTGAACGACGGCGAAAACAAGGCTACACGGCGGTTCTCGACGTTCTCGCCAAATGTGGACGTCCACGGTGCTCAGGCGCCGAGCAACGACCATATTGAACGACTGTCGTGTATATTGCTAACTTATAATCTCTATGAAAAGCATCTCGGTAAGTGGTACATGTTGAGGTCGCTCGGCTCGTATACTGATGCTAGAGTCATAAAGGCTACGTTCAAGGTATGTCGGATCTCTGCGCCCCGATCTATGTCGTGATGAGTGCAGATGAGGAGATGACGTTCTGGTGCTTTGTGGAAGTGATGAATCGAATGGTAATTATGCTTTTCTCTTTTTCTTTCTGGCACAATGTTGAACGTAACGCATCATCCAGAAACAGAATTTCTTGCGGGATCAGAGTGGCATGAAGAAGCAGCTGTTGACGTTGCAGCAATTGATCAGCTTAATGGATCCAGAACTGTATCGGCACCTCGGTGCGTACTATGATCTATAATTCAAGTCTGCATTCCTATCTGTTTTCTTACGCAATTATCCTTCTTTAGAGAAAACGGACGGTCTAAACTTATTCTTTTGCTTCCGGTGAGGATCTAATATAACATTTCCTATTTTTGACTAAGGCATCGATTGTGCAGATGGGTGCTCATCGCCTTCAAACGCGAGTTCCCCTTTGACGACGTCCTGAGTCTATGGGAAGTTCTCTGGACAAACTATTACAGTTCCAACTTCATCCTGTTCGTCGCTCTCGCAATCCTCGAGTCACATAGAGATGTCATCCTGCGGTATCTTATTGAGGTTCGTTTATACGTTCTGCTACACGTTGCTATCTTCGATTCGTCGGATTCTAATCAAAACTCGGTCTTGCTTTTATAGTTCGATGAAATGCTAAAATATTGCAATGAGCTCAGTATGACGATCGAACTCGACACGACACTAGCACAAGCAGAAGTACTCTTCCTCTCCTTCTCTCAGCTCGTTGCAGACTTAGATCGTCGCCGCGCCGAGAATGGTCAACTCACCATTGTTGACACCGATACCAACGGTACTTCAACTGCGCAGCTCAGGGCTCGAGTACGAAATGGCAATAATCCGGACATGTTGTCTCAGAATCCGCAATCCTCCGTTGGGAATCGGAACGCGGGAGAGACAGCATCGACAACGGCAAGGGCGTCCCAATCAACCGTGGCGCTACGTGCGATCGGAGAGAACCTGCGCGAACTGTTGCAGGACGGCAACTAGGGATGTTGATCTGAAAAATACTCGCTGCACTGATGCAAGACCTCGTGCTGTGAAATGCTTGTATGTTATCTCTGTATATTAATGTCTTTTCTTATTCTTAGCAATGCACCAAAAACTTGTTATATTTAATTGGAAAAGAAATGAGACGAGGATCTTCCAGACCGGTATGGCTCAGCTATGCAACTATCTGTGTAGCAGACTTCAACTTCACTACTTTAATATACAAATCCATGTTCAAGATAAAAACAAAGCACTGAGATACTGCAAATGAGTCCAAACAAAACTACTAGGTGTTATCCTCTTCTTGACATATTTCATTACAAAGCTGTACATGTCTGATTCCACACCAAGAAAGTCCAGCCATAAGCCAACATGCCTTCCATGCAACATTTATCCCTATACTTCCTTTACTTCTTTAGTAGCTGGCTAGCCACAGTCAGTCACAGTCCTTCAGCCTCTTCTCTAATTTGAAGAGCCTTGGTATGCTGGCCAGCCTTAGACAACATTTCAGATAGAAAGTGCAAAGATTTTGAAAGATCTTACTTATAGACTATAGGATTCTGCTCTGCAAGTTGCCTCCTAATTCTCACAGCCTCCTGAATGGCCTCCAAAGCCTCAGTTGTCAGAAAGGAATTATTGCTTTAAGTAAGCAACATACAATAACAAAGAAACCAACATCGGAAATGACCGAAAGACAGTTTGACAGTGATTACAACCCACAGGAGATTGTACGAAGACATACACAGGAGCAACAGCACATCGCTCCTATGATCCAGGAAGATAAAATGTGCGACCGATGCAAATGCATATATGACATGGGATGGGACGTGTATCGACTGCTAGTAGCAGAAACATCTGCAGTAGCAGTATTCACCAATATGGAAATGAGGACGGACCACAAAGTATTCCAAGTACCAAACAAACCACATCTAACAGCCTATGAACATTCAGTCAAGACATTTGTCTATGATGTAAAGGATTACCTCAACTTTGTATCCATCAGGATGATACTCAACAACACACCACACGCAGACAAGCCATGCACCCAGCACTTTGTAGAAGTCTATATACCTTACAGGATCAACAGCCATGATATGATCAGAATCCACAACACAAGTATTCACGCTCAAACAATGATAGCCTTCACACAATATGGAGGAACAGGATATACAACCAGTGATGGCAAAGCCACACAGGACATAGACAGCCTGGCCATCATACTATGGGCCAGCCACAGGAGCACATGGCCCAAAGGACCCTTTGTGGATTACAGACAAATATCCACACAACCCAACTATATGCCATATATGGTTAGTACAGAAGCCATCCCTGGATCTACCTAATGATCACCAGAACTCTAATGCCACTTAATCAGTTCCAACCAGATTTGGACTAGAACCAATATGGCAATCAAGCCACAAACCAAATATGGAAATGACAATCCTGGCGCTTGGCCACATCGCCATTGTTAGAAGGGGAAACACACTCAAACAAAGTGGAATCCCACAGGAACTCTGCAGCAAGCCTTATGCAGACATAGGGGGGAGTAGCTGTGAACAGACAGGAAGGTTCTAGTGACTCCTATTCCCTCAGGAGGTAACAGAAGTACAGAAGGAAGTAGAATGCACTAGACACATGATACCAGGATGACCACAATAGGAAGAGGCCTGTGTAGAACCGCAGCCGCAGTAGTAAAGCGCAGTAGTGTGCAGCAGCCACAGTAGTAAAGCACAGTAGTGTGCAGTAACTGCAGTCCAGATAGCCATTAGTAGTAAAGACATACTGCACCGCAGCAGCAGGTGACAGTCGCCTCTGTACAGTATATAAGGAGGCATTGTAGTGCTCCTAAAACCTCAGTTTAATTCAATAACTTTTAACCACCATAAACAAATACTCAATAGTAAACCTCTCTAAAAACTACCAAGCTAGTCAAGTTCACCCTATCATCTATCACTTGTTCCACACCATTACCACAGCAATAGTGCGGTCCTAACATCAGTGTGCTGATTACTGTTGGAGAGGATGACATAGAAACTGTTCAAAGAGCTAGCTATTTCATGCCTGTAGACCTCAGGATTCTACTCTGCAAGCTGTCTTCTGAGTTTGACAGACTCTAGAATCAGTTTCAATGACTCTTGGTGTTCTCCTATAGAAAATGAGAGAATTGATAGATTTCTCAATGATGCAGCTAGTGTAGGCTGGAACAAAAAAGCATTCTCCTTGTGTAGATATTGAGAAATGAGCACACAGGCTCGAGAAAGTCGCAAGGCTTCATCCCTTAAGCCCAGGGAGTATCTGAGAATCTCCATAAGTGTGTTTGCTCTCCTCAGCCAATCAACCAAAGATATATCAGCATTTCCTCCATGAAAATATTTGAGTAAGTCATTGATTTCCTGGACAGCATTTGCTCTACTAGCATGAACGTCCTTCGGAACGTCTCAGTAGGCATGGGAATATAACTATCTGGAGTCACTTTGCTCCAAATCTGAAGAACCTGCAGATTATCATTTATAGCCTTCACGAAGCGTGTATAAATTAAATGAATGTATGTACGGGCGAAGGTCAGACATGACGATAGAATACTCCTAGAGAACATAAGCCTCACTTGAGCAATATTTATGGTTCGAGTGAGTTTCCTGAGGCACGCGGGGCTGACGATCGGACAGTAGTCAGACAGAATACGCCGCGATGAGGACCAAAAGACTCTAGCACGCACAGGAAGATGAGATCTACTGCAAGTTGAATAAATGATGAGTTAAACAGCGACAGATCGGAATACGAACAACAGTGATTTTTATTTATTTGTTTATTTTTAGATTTGTTATTGATTTATTTGTTATTATTTATCTTTTCTAACTAAGATGCAAACCGTCAGAACATATACAAGTTGTCGTATAAATGTTGTGTACTCGCTCGAATGGTAGGCCTTGGAAACAGATAATAGAGGGAACACAGAACCGATGCAGACACGCGGCAGCAATCGATACCGCGCGAAAAACAGCAGATCAGGAGATTCGAGCGATAACTGAATCTGGGAATCAATATGCAAGACAGTTAGATACGGGCGAGACCTATGAATACGAAGAGCTGTTTGCTGTGGTGCGGATGAGCGGATGAGCTGGACGATGATAGTGGGCAGAGGGAAAGCGACGGCGACAACGACAACGACTGAGCGCCGGCCGTGACCGTGACACTGACAGTGTCACGGCTGTCAAGTCAAGTCAGCCCGGGCTTCAGACTTTGAGCTGGCGCTTGCTTCACTCTAGCAGGATGGAGCAATGATGGAAATATATCATGACAAGGAGATAAACGAGGATGGTTTGCTATGAGAGGAAAATTCTGAGAGTAAGTCCTATATGCTGCTCATGCGAGGGGACGACACGCCATCCTCGGTGAGCATGAGAATTCCCTTCGCATTATACTCTCTGACCGCCTTATGCGCTCAATCCCACTTAGGATGCCGCAGCACACCTTGGATCGCGAAATAAGTGCTTCATGAGAGAGACGAGAGGGGTATGTTCGTCAAGAGGGAAGAGTTACTATAGACAATGAAGATGACGGTGCGTGACTGTGTATGATCGAAACAGACTTTCATTCCTCCAATATCCGATTGTTGGAAATTGAGGCTCAGCCTAGTGGACTACCAAAGTCGGTCTTCATTCTGGATGCTTTTTCAACGATATGTAGGCCGTCTCTGACCCTGACAACTTTGCAGATATGTGACAGTCGAATAGTATGAAGGAGGGGGGAAGGACAATATCTAATGAACATCACGATGGGTCCGGGTCATGCTTTTCTGATGGCTGAAGACGTACTTGTCGTATAGCTCGCTGTTGCAGAAACAGGGCCGATGTTACGCGTGTGGAACGATTCAGATGGCGTAGTAGTCCATAATGCAGATTGGTTCTGCAGCTTTAAAAAAATGGGTTGGGGACGTTGGGTGTGTTCCGTTCCATTCTGGAATTGTGAGCCGAAATGAAAATGCGCGCGTCTTTAGTTAAGCCATCTCTTCCAAGGGCTGTCCAGTCACTATTCATTGGCAATCGTCTCTCAGGACCGAATAAGTTTACATTCGTGTTCTAAATACTTCTATTGTTGACGAATATACACAGCCTACTAGGTTCAGAGCACGGTTGCACGGCGTTTCTTCTGTATTATGACAACTGGTGTCTCCATCGGAATTTCAAAAGTCGTCTTCCCTTCATCTGACCACACGAGGCCATCACCTCGCCTCAAGATTCTCTCGATGTCCTCCCTGAGCTTCTGCTTTCTCTCGCCCTGAAGGGTTGCCACGGCGCTCCACGTCAGGACACGTAGCGTGACGCTCTCTATCGTGCCTGGCGTTGTCGAAAAAACTGTCGACTCCTTGGGTGGATTGAAATTCTGTTTGTAGATGGGCAGGTCGTATATTTTCCGCCAATTGTTTCTCTCCATCCACCTGCTCGCGGCGCCGATCTCTTGGTATGGCTCGTATAGATCGAGCAGTTGTTGCATCCACAGGGCCTTCTTACTGCAATCAATATGCATGACTGTGACAGCAAGTTCAAGGTATAGGAAAACAGACTTTCACGAACCCATTCTCCAAGTTCCAGAGAAAACACAACGTGCCGCCTGGCTTTAGGATTCTCATAAACTCGTTCATTGCTGCTTCGAGGTCCAGACACCAGTGAAACGCCTTTATGGTTTCCAGTAAGATTATATTCGGTCCGGGAAGAGGATGAAACTCTAGCAACTCACTGTCGCTGAAACAACCATGTCCGCCCACCCATCTGCGATCTTGGTGTGTTCGAAGGTCCCTTCTGAGAGGTGGGCCCTAGGATCATCCACCGTCTTCGCGAAGACCGCACGCATTCCCTCGTCCGGTTCCACGCATTCAATTTCTGCGATCGCAGCGCGCCATTCAGGATGGGCGAGAAGGTCACGCGTGAAAATCCCGGTGCCGCATCCGATACTGAGAGAACCAGATTTAGCTCCAGGGATTATCAAAGCGGATTTTAAAGCTGGGTGCTTACTCGACAATATGCAGGCCGTCTCTAGCACTGACGGCTTTCCGTATGTGCGATAGAACTGCCGTATCGTATGAAGGACGATATCTAATGGAACACTACAATGGGTCATGGCCTAATTTCTGATGGCGGGAAGACCTACTTGTTGTACTGTTCGCTCAGTCCTTTAGTAAAGGCGCTTGCAGAGACGGGGTGTATGCTACTCGGTTGGAGGGATGAGGATGGCATAGCAGTTGCGGTGTAGATTTGTTCTGAATCGTCTGGGTGAATTCTTATGATTTGGTGGACTTGCTTTTTATACGAATTCATCCAATAGCCTTCGATTTGCGTGCTTTCCATATGAAGAGAAAAATGCCCGTCTTATCTCTGATGCAAACATATTATGTCTGATTCGCTAGCGCGGATGTGTCTAAGAGTCTGCAAAAGTGTCTTTTGATTAACTTCCGAACTATGCTGTGTACGTAGTCAGTAAGAAGTGTATATACCTACGCATTGATGTGAACAATGAACTCGACACGGACGCGAGAATCGGTTCCGAGTTCCAATAAGTACATTATTTGACACAATCAGTGTGTCTATTTTAAAATTTGCTATCATAGTGTCTATTACATCAACTTTTATCCGGATTGGATTTTGATACTCAGCGCAGAGACCTCCGTCGCATCATTACGACCGGTGTCGCATACGGAACTTCCATTATTCCTTCTTTCTTGTTCGCCCACACGAGGTCATCGCCGCGCAACACAATTTCTTTAATCCCATGCCTGACCTTCTCTTTCTCATCATCACCAAGAATCGCAATGGGCCCTCTTGTAAAAGCATGCAGCGTGAGGCTTTCCAGCGTCCTAAGCTCGGTGGAAGTGATGAGTACCTCCTCTGGCTCGAGAAAATTGTCTCTATACGAGGGAAGGTCAAAGAGTTGACGCCACTTGTTAAAGTTTTCTTGACTGCTTGCGCTGCCTTCGTGATAAGGCAAGCATAGTTCGTCTAACTGCTTGATCCATGCAAAGTTCTTCCTTAAGATGAAAGACTTCAACATGCGAGCTCAGTAACTCTTAACAGTACTCACGCATCCTGCAGGTTCCAGAGAAATGAAATGACTCCATCGCTGTTGAGTATCCGTATGAACTCGGCTATGGCTTCATCCAATTCCGTGCACCAGTGAAATGCCTTTGATTCAATTCAATACTGCGGGAAAATAACATTAAGGAGAAAAGCGACAACCCACTGATGCTGACACTATCAAGTCAGCCCAACAGTCCGGAACTCCAGTCTCAAGGAACGTCCCCTCTGCTAGGCTGACTCGTGGATCTTTCACAGTCTTTTCAAATACCACACGCATGCCATCATTGGGGTCAATGCACCTGATCTCAGAAATCGACGATCTCCATTCTGGATGAGCAAGCAATGCCCGCGTGAAGATGCCGCTTCCGCTTCCGATTCTGTGAACATCAATGAGTTTCCGGGTGAATTACACTTGGCAGGACTCTTACTCGACTATTTTCAAGCCTTCTTTCCTACTTACTGCTTTTCGGATGTGCAATAGCACTTCCGGGGCGTAGCTGGGGCGCATTCTATCGTTATTATCAGTTTAAAGCGAGACTGTGAGTATAATGGACCACATACTTATCATATAGCTCGCTCTTTCCTGCTCCAAATCCAGCTTGGGAAACTGGGTGAATCTTGCGAGGCTTTNGGGGGCGACGACGCCATTGCGATCCTTGACGTATGCAATGGCCGGAAAATCGTGCTCGTGGAGTATGGGCTTACTGTTCTTGTGAGAACCCAAGATTTATAGGCGTCTCTGGTATGTTCTATTTATGTGCGCACCTCAAAATAGCTCAAGCCTGGCATCCTTGGTAACAAAAAGCTACCCAGCCCTGTAAATAGAGTGTGTACTAATCAGTACCTTCGCCCTCAATAGTCTCCTAACATCGGCCTTTCTGCCGTTTCCGTACCATCGGCACGAGCCCTTTCACAGACCATCGTGCGCAGAAGACAGAGATTCCAGGCAGAGAACATTCCCTCGCCTATTCTGCCCCTGTGCCATACTAGGATGATTTACGTTGTTCCAAGGCTCAAGAGCTAATGGATTTCTATGAATCGATCAGTGAAGAGAAACGAAGGAGAGGGGGTAAAGGAAGCCTACTGACCGCTGGGCATGTCTTTGACCGTATACTAGTAGATGAGAATAATGTGCAGCGAAACAACGAGTGGTCGAGGTAAGCCGGTGACCATCACGCAGATGCATGTATTATAGTGTAGTGAGACCATTGCTACATTGCTAATCTGCCACACTGTTCGGACTTCGTACTAATGTAGTAGGCGTCTCTGGTCTGCCACTCCTGCGACGAGGCATAGATGGAAGCCAGCAGTCAAACATCCTTTATTATGTATCTACTTCACGCAAAACAGAACCAATGAAAATTCAAGATGTGTCACGCCCTTTCAATGATTCGCGGAAGTCACATAATCGTCACAATCACGTGGATGTACGCGTCTTGTTGTTGTTGCGCGTCAATCGACGCGTCTGTTGTAGCACGTGAATATGCGTGTCGGAGTTGCGGAGTTTAATTCGCTAGCTACATAATGTGTGCGATCGCCACTGTAAATTCCCCATCTTGACAGTCTTTCGGCCCTCGTAGTCGGTGCCCTCCACGACATACGATAAGCTCTACTGCCATTTTACAACCATTATTTATTTCTTTTCACCTCAATTTATCCACACTATACATTCATTCATCCATCATCATCTACGACTATATCTCCACTCCTTATATATATCGCGCTCATCTTTGCCCAATGTCACGGTCCTACCCCACTTCCACTCAGCATTAGAAGTCATCTGGACATATCTTCGTTCGGTCTGTTGATAACGGAGATAATCCAACGCACGACCGAGGTCCTTGAATGCGATAATATGGCCGTTCTGGATTCTACCTGGTGTCCTAGCTTCGATCCTCTCCTCCGCTTCCGTCACAACTTCCGCTCTTTGTCCCCAGAGCTCCCCAACCCACCCCTCGACCCCGGGTGCCTTCTCCATCCCACACGTAGAATCCTAACTTCCATTTCCATCCAAATTTTCTGATTTCGATCACGATGACTTCTGTACTTTCGGCTGCAAATATCTACGGGCCTACTATCAACTTGGAGTCCTTTCGCAAATGCCTCCTAACATATGTCTTAATTGTAGACGCGCACACTCATTAGTTCCTCGTGATCAAAGTACTATGCCGCTCTTTCTTTCACGAACTACTCCACCGCTCTCTCATGGCTCCGCTGGTTCTCTAAACGCTACAACACTCTTTTGGATCAACGACGCTCTTTAAGGCTACTTTGGCTTCTTATAGACTTTAACTCGGATGCCTCCGATTGCACATACCTTGCGTGCGTCTTAACCGCTGACGCGCATACGATCATTCATCACGACCAATATACCATGCCGCTCTTTCTTCTACAAACTACCCCGCCACTCTTTCTTCCACTTACTACTTGTCGCTCTTTCTCGCACAGACTATCCCGCCGCTCTCTCATGGCTACTTCGCTGGTATTCCCAATGCTACGATACCCTTTCGAAAGATCACGCTCTTTTACCCGACGCTCTTTTGGACTATTCTGTTTCCTATACTTCGACGCTCTTTACGCTTCAGTCTACCACAACAAGAGTACCCACGCTCTCTACTTGCGACACTCCTTTGGCTCTTCAGAATGACTTCTTGTGCTCCCGAACCGCGTCTTATTCCATATGCACGACATTAAATAGCCCACACAAAATCGATCGCATCTCCGAAGCTGATATATATTTACCCATTGGTATGTCCGTATCATTCTCTAAGACGATCATAGCTTAATGTAGTTATCTTTTAGTAATGACTGATCCGCTAATCTCGATGCTCACTTCTTTCCGCCTCTCCATTGACGATCCAGTCCGCCATTCCGCTTACTCGCTGCTGACTTCATTCTGACCTATCTGTATTTGTGTAAGTTTCCCTTTTGAGTGTGTACGTCGCCTGCTTGTCTCACCCTGATCTTCAGATCAATGCTCCCGAACGACCTTGCGTGCTATTATTCACGCATTCTACGTCCTTTGCCATCAAAACCGGACATGAACTTTGACTTCTTGTCGCTTCAACGGTTATCCCGCCGCTCGTCTTCTTCGGCCGACTAGCTTCACATCGACTCGCATCCTACTCAGAGTCAGACTATCTCGTCGCGCTATCTATTTCAAGTACGACACCAATTTCCGCTACTTCACATCGCTATAGCATGAAGGGCATTACTCTTCGGTGGCCCTTCACATCCATCCGCCTATGAATCGCATCGACCTTCCATCGCTCCAAATGTACGATTAGTTTTAGTTTTCCCAGTGACGTCTCCATAACGGCCAATTCCAGTTCTGTATGTATTTGTACTTTGTAAATTATATGTCCACACGCATAGTCATCTAGCCCTTCCTTCATTAGAACTTCATTCCTAGGATCGATTGTATAATATTGTAAACGTTGTAAGATTAATGTGTACTTCTATATGTATTTCCTATTGCGTTCTTTGTCTTAGGATGAGAGCGCATGCACGAATGCACCACTACCGCACTCGATTCTACATGTAATGAGATTGAGGATGGACTTTCGTGCTTGGACTTGGAGACGCCATTGGAAGAGCTCAAAGCTGGGCAACGAGAACTGTGATAAATATTGGGTGAAGCTGATGGTAATGAGTCGTGACTCCGACTAACCTCCGGCCGAATCCTTATGTTTCCATCCATTTGAATCCCGATGCTTTGCATGCTAGGGGAGTTCAGAGTAGAGAGCAGCGAAAGCCGTTTCCGTCATGTCGACTTGAAGACATTAAATCGACATAAGTCTGTAGGTAGAGAGATCACGATGGAGTCAAGCGCAAGCCTGGCAGCACGTGTTCTGTCGGTCTTGGATTCAAGTTCAGATTCACATAAACCGTCATGCTCGCCATTTCATGTCTCCCAAAAGACAACCGTTCTCGACGTGCGAGATGCAAATTTAAGCAGTGCTGCGGTCCCCTCATCTGGTGTTGCTGTATGGGTAGAGACGATAGCAGCTGAAGTACAACAAATTCACAATTCCTTCCTTCATTTATTTAATTTTATTCTGCTACAGCAACAATTGGGCCCGATCTCAGCCCCAACTCTGCAGAAGCCAGAAAATTGCTATGAAGCAAGCTTGAACGACTGTCAACTCGGACCATCGCCAATAAAAATATCTCGGACATGAAACTTTCTAGGACAAAAAAATTCGAAATACACGATAAAGGTTTCGGATAAACTCATTTCAGAACACCTTATGACCACGGCCGACGGACCCATTCGTGCGCAAGAACTATCTTATTATAATGGACGGCAGGAAGACGAGTTCTCGTGTGCAGTTCTTTAGGATCCGAGCTTGCTTCACTCAGACGACGATTGTCAGAAAAGAATTTAAATTTCTCAGAGATTAGCATGCTTTGGGGGTTCACCAAGGTTGCGCTGGCCACACACGCACATTTATACCGGGCTTTCCCTGCCGGCAGGTTTTATTCTTCTTCGGTGACATCGACCGCTCAAGAAAGAACCCTCGACGAATGGATACACCACACACTCGTCTCCGAGCGTCGATACGACGACGAAATCTCCAGAACAAAAGTTCGAGATCTCTATTACACTCTGCCCACGCGGGACCCACTTGACGTCCCCACGCACAACAACGTGCATCTGCCTCCGCTGCACTCGCTCGCGTTCTTCCATCCGCGCACGACCGAGGAGGAGCTCAGTGCAGACCTCACGGAGACGGACTTCCGACCGCCGCTGCCCTATGGCGCGCGTCGTATGTGGGCGAGCGGTGCGTTTTGCTTTCCTGCGGGTAGCGATAGAGGATTGGTTGTTGGGAAGCCTGCGATAGCTCGGGCGAGCGTTGCGAGTATTGAGAAGAAGGGCTTTGAGAGAGATTCACCTATGGTGTTTGTGCATCAGGCTATAGAATACAAGCAAGAAGTGGATGGGATACCGTTGATCCACGAGAAAAGGATACACGTGTACCTTCCGAAAGAACATCGCTCTGACAAGAAGGATGCACGTATGGGTGAGTTTGTTCCTTCAGATCATTAGGATTTTAAAGAACGAATGAGCAGTAACCGGTCTTCCCGAGCCCCAATATACGTTTACGTGGACGCCCTCTGTTACGACGTTATTCCGCTTCTCTGCGTTGATCTGGAACGCGCACCTCATTCATCTCGACCGAGAGTACACACGGACCGAGGAAGGTTACCCAGGTGTGTAGAGTAAATTATTGCAAACGAGAAGGCACCGTCGAGGCTAGACTCGACAGACCTGCTTGTACACGGCCCGCTCACCGCGCTCGTGCTCATCGAGGCGCTATTTCTAAAAGGATACAAAGGCCGCATTGACAACTTTGTCTATCGTGCGCGCAACCCTGTGTATGTGGGGCGCAGACAATATGTGCGGGGTGCAGTGAACTCGACTCGTGAGCGAGCAACGCTGTGGACGGAGGACGAGGAGGGTACTGTTGGAATGACGGGAGCGGTGGATCTATTGGACCCTAGTCTGCTAATTTCTTTCTCTTGAGGGTGAACATCCTGTGTGAAGTAATTTTCTCCGGTCTTGGGCACTCTTTCATCGTTTCTTCACTTCACGAAAACCCCGAGGGAAGTTGAATGATAATTATAAGATTTTACTGGGCAGCATCGAGGATTGAGCGTGGCTTCAAAGTTGAACAACTCGAAGCTTACATACTACGTAGGGTGGCGCTGAGCTTTGTCGTCTAGAACACGCGCCAGATCAGTTTCATCGAGCACACCGCAACAAACAGCTTTGCACTTTGCACTCATGAACTCTCACGAAAACATCTCTCTGGAGACGCAGCCTACACAGCGCTCGTCTATCGAAAGCAGGTCGGTCAGCCAGCGCGCTTGAACGGAGGCAAAGTGCTGACGCGACAGGGGACACACTGGGTGTGGTCGCTCCTGCAGGCGGTCGCGTATGTCGAGGATGACGGGCAACACAGAGCCCCCGCCTTCCCCTGGCGTCCCGAAACTGCCAGAGACCAAGCTCGATGTATCGCTCTCTTTCGATCAGATCATTGCCGATACGACTTTTGGACAGGACATCGACCCGAAGTGAGCTTCTGGTTTTAAATAATACTCTCGCTTTACGGCGGCTGTCCGCTCCTGTATGTACTTACATCCCTGTGTCCGCCCTTCGAATCCCCAGGAAGAGAGAGCAGATGGAAAAACGCCAATCGAATGTCCTGCGGCTTGCGCAAGAGAATGAAAAGTTGAATGCGGAGCTGAAGGCAATGAGCGAGCGTTTGCGCTTGGCGGAAGCGCGAACGCAGGCGATATTGGCTGCACGAGAACGGAAGGCGAAAGAGAAGCAGAATGTCTCGGAGGGCTCTTCGGCGCGTTTATCATGAGGGTCTACTCTTTCTTTCTTTTTTCTCTTTGCATCCCACTTTGTTGCATTCGTTCATAACAAGACATCGCATCTACACCTTCGTTATACCTCGGGCGTTCGTCGCCTTGTCGCTGTCGTCGTTGTCGAGAGAGCATTGTTTCCCCCTCCCGTAGTTGTGAACATCGCCGTAAGCAGTAAGGTAAGTTGTTACCCTCGAATTGCGGTCGGACCAATGCTCGCCACAATTTTCAAGATCCTCTCCACTGCCCCCCAAAGTCGTCTGCTCCAACTCTGTCCACAACCACGACGACCATCATCAACATTGTCGTCCTCGACGCCAACCAGCTCTCGTCTTGAACACAGTCCCCTCACTGCTCACTGACATTATGCATTCCTCGCGCCGCCCGTCCGAGAGACGCCCATCTGAGCGGCGCCTCTCTGAGCGCAGGCCGTCAGGCCCTGGGTCGCGGAAGTCGTCTATCGACCCCGCACGGCTCATCCGTATGGACAAGTTGAGTGGTGGTGCGCTTTGTGCCACGTCCTCCTGATCTCACCGAGGACGCTGTATATACGCTTCAATCACTGCTCCCGATATCCATCGTACTCGACTCCATCAGAGCGAGCCATATTNGGGGGTGTGGGCGACTTCAATGTTGTCTTTATCGGCGCCGGTAACATCATGTTCGGTGCGTATATGCGCTCGCTGCGCCCGGCAATACGTTTTGAAATAGGTGCATTGCATTCAACAGGCTCGGACGAGGGTCCATGGAACCACTCATTCCGCTTCGAACAGTATGTGATCGTCTCCGATCACTGAATGAGCTCGTCTGAACACTCTGTACCAACAGCAAGCTCGGTCCGCGCCTGAAGGTCGTCGCTTTGATCGACCCCGCCATCGAACGCGCGCAGTCGGTGCTCCAAAAGAAGTGTGACTCGTTCGTGTACTCCGCGTACAAGGACACACGCATCTTCAAATCTCTCGATGAGTACATGAAGGGCATGACGGAGCGCCCGAATGCTTTCGTCATTGGCAGCCCGCCGATGTTCCGCGGCAGCACGAAGCCTGGGTGCGACGCTGAACTGCAGATCCTGAAGCACTTCCCTGGTGTAGCGATGTTCATCGAGAAGCCTATCGCGACTGGTCCAGAAAACGAAATCAAGGATGCCTTCGTCGTGGCAAAAGCGATTCGCGACAGTAATGTCGTTTGTTCAGTCGGGTATGTGCTATGTGCTTCTGTTGGCCTCTCTAGCATGCCTTGAACTAAGGACTCTGTAGATACATGCTTCGCTACTTGAAGGCCGTTCAAATGATGAAGCAGATCATCATTGACAACGACCTTACCGTCATGGCTACTGTAGCGCGCTACGCCTGCGCATATCAGTCCATTGCCAAGCCTGACTGGTGGGACAAATCCAAGAGGTAGGAAAAGTCGAAACATATCTTGTCCTTCACTAAATCATTTTCTAATTGCAGCCATGGTCCGATTGTTGAGCAGGGAACTCACTTCTGTGATCTCTCGCGTTACTTCGGTGGTGAAGTCGACATCCTGTCAGTCCAGGCCCATTCCTTGGAGTGGGATGAGACTGCTGGGCAGTTGTCAAAAATGTCCATAGACGAGTCGAAAATCGCTCCCGAGAACAGAATTCCCCGTGTCACTTCTGCCACTTGGTATGTGAACAGATATTTAAATTACGAGAAATGAAACTGATATCGAGCAGGAAATACGAGAGCGGTGCTGTTGGCAGTTTGACCCATGTAGTCGCTCTGCAGGGCACGAACTATAGTTGCGAGCTGGAGGTGTTCGCCGACGGCTACTCTCTCAAGTACGATTATTTTGCGCTGTTCCATCCGGCAAATATTTATTGACCATGATTTTTAAAGGCTCGTAAACCCGTACGTGCAGCCCGTGTTATACGTCCGTCGTCCAGGCGATGACTACGAAGAGACATACCGATTCCCAGACGATGATCCTTTCTTCTCGGAGGTGTCTCACTGGATCGACGTCATCGAGGATATTGAGGAGACCGATCCTGAGGGTGGTTTGATCCTGAGCTCCTTCGAGGACGCGTGCAAGACATACGAGTTCACATGGGCCATTCGCCGCGCCAGCGAACTCTCGATCAAGAAAAAGGATCAGTACGCGAAGCCTAGCACGACTGTGTGAGGGTTTCGGAAACTTGAATGCGCATAGCACTTGAATGAAGGAAGACATGAAAGAAGACAAGAACTTGTGATCGCGTCGATGCTTAGAAAGATTTTTTTTTTCTTCAAAAATATGTTCCTGAGACTGTTATTGTAACAATGTATTAGATAGACCTCGAAATTGAGGCATTGACTGCTCGACTCTTGAGGGCGCGGTGCTGTGTGGCCATGGGGACGCGACGCGACGCGAGACATCACGTGTTTGTTTTTGTTCTCACGGTCTCTCGATCCGAAGCTATATAAGGGCTTAGAGGCGCATCAGCGAGATCTCATTCCCCCTTCTCTTCTACCACGACCTCCTCTCCGTACCATTGCGCTCGTAAATCAGTTCTTATTGACACTTACACCTTAAACTGTAAACTGTAAGCCTCACCTCATTCTGTGTTCGTCGTTTGAGGGAGTTTGTTCTAATGTTTTACTTTGATTTCAGTATCTCATAAGTCACTCTTCTTCAATTTCGATGGCCCCTAAAGTGAGCAGCGGGCCTTCCTGAGAGTGTGCGATGCAATATTTGACAAATCTTGCAGCCTGCTTCAACTGCTGGCAAGGCTCCGGCCTCCACCGCCTCGAAGGCTCCCGCCAAAACAACAACTGCTGACAAGGCGGCGGCCAAGAAGACAGCCAAGAAGAGCACTTCTGGTGGTTCGGGTGCAGGTGATGAGAAAAAGAAGCGCAGGAAGGTCCGGAAGGAGACGTACAGTTCTTACATCTACAAAGGTATGTGACTTCTTCGTGGTTTGTCCGCGTTTCGTGGCTTGGTGGCCTTGCCATCGAGTCATCGGACGTTCCTTTGATACGCTTTTGCGGGGCTGATGATGTCTTGTGCACAGTGCTTAAGCAGGTGCACCCCGACACCGGTATCTCGAACAAGGCTATGGCGATTCTCAACTCGTTTGTCAACGACATTTTCGAGCGTATTGCCACCGAGGCTTCTAGTGAGTNCCCCCCGTTCACAGTTGTTGTAGACGGTAATGTTGACTTTGTGGATCAGAGCTCGCGTCTTACTCGAAGAAGTCGACCATTTCTTCGCGCGAGATTCAGACGTCTGTGCGCCTCATCCTCCCCGGTGAGCTGGCGAAGCACGCCATCTCTGAGGGTACGAAGTCTGTAACAAGTAAGCATATTCGTGCGAGATTATTGAGTTCTGTTACTTATGCACTGCACAGAGTTCTCTGCTGGAGCGAAGTAGACTGCGGTCGACGGATGTCTTATGTTTCGTTCTCTGTATTGATATGTTCATGTACTGTTTCTGATATTCGACCAATTGATAATTCTACATTAAAAATATTTGAATTGCCTATAAATTATCTAAGGTTGCGATAGTATTTACGGACACGTGGATTGAAGTCGGTAAGGAGGTAAATATCTTCACTTGTTTTTCGATATGTTCTGTTGGTTTGGTTGAGTCCACGCAAGCAACGACGTCCGCTATATTTCGTCTTCGTAGCCTGAGGGCCGTCTCGTTGTATATATCCCGTCGTCGTCGTCCTCACGCAACAATGGCGAGTGCGTTGGAGCCGTCGGAAGTGACACTTCCCAAAGTCCCAGAGGGCTTCACGCTGCACATAGAAAACACTACGCGCATCCTGCTTCCCGCGACCAACGAGGCATTCCTCAACCCTGTGCAGGAGTTCAACCGCGATCTCAGCGTCGCGTGCATCCGGGTGTGGTCTGAGCAGCTCGATGAGGCGAANGGGGGAGAAATGGAGGGGAGCGCGCCGAGCGTGCGGCCTCGGCCTCGGCCTCGGGCGAGGGGAAGACGAGGAAGGGAAAGGGGCGGAAGAAGACGAAGGGTGAGCGCACCCTCGCTTTCGTGCAGGCTTGAGATAATGTGACTGAAGGACTCAAGCTGAAGGCGAGGTGAAGGACGTCCCCATGGCAGGTGCCTCACTCGAACAACCTGCTTCACTTCCATCGGAAATCGCACCTGCTAATTCTGAGTGCAAGGCGGATGTCACCAAGATAGCGAAGGTGTGCTACAGCACGGCTACGTTATATGTTATATGCTCTTCTAATACATTAAGTAGTACAATCCATATCGCTTTACCCTCCTCGAGGCACTCTCTGCTACGGGTCTGCGTTCGATTCGTTACGCGAAGGAAATTCCCCTCGTTAAGTAGGTCATAGAATTTTGTGTTATTTGGTTTTGGTTTGAGTGTGCTGACGCATAGAGATAATAGGTATGTGATTGCGAACGACCTCGAGCCAGCAGCCGTCGAGGCTATCAGGCGTAACGTCAAGCTAAATGGATTGGGCGAAGAAACTGACAATGCAGCCATCACATCTGAAACAAAAGGCGCAAGAGTTCAAATTAATGAAGGAGATGCATGGTGAGTTTATATTGGGCTTTCTTTGCCTTCTCGAAATTCTACTAATGCAGCCGTGGATAAAGCGCGTTGATGTATGCTCATCGCGTAGATCGACTGCGGGTTGACTGCGTTGACTTGGATCCGTATGGAACGGCTGCACCGTTCATCGATGCTGCAGTCCAGTGTATCAGTGACGGAGGTGATTATTTTCGAATAATGTTTGTGCTGTTTTTGGTTCGTATGAATTCATATGGATGCATGTAGGACTCCTTTGTGTGACTTGTACTGACTTGACAGTCCTCGCAACTAACAACTATCCCGAAAAATGGTCCGTTCAGTGGGTTACTAAGTAACATCATTGTCCTAATTATTTTACTCCCCGCTTTCAGCTATTCAAATTACGGAGGAATTCCAGTAAAAGCAGAATATTGCCATGAAGCTGTAAATCCGCTTCCGCTGCTTATATCTTTTACGCCATTTCGCTATCTTCTAACGTCCCCGACAGGCCCTTCGTCTCGTTCTTCATACCGTGTCTACCTCTGCTGGTCGTTATGGGCGATACATTCAGCCATTACTATCTTTATCTATCGATTTCTACGTCCGGTTATTTATTCGAATGCAAAGCAGCCCTTCAGAGGTGAAAAAGACAGCAAGGTACGTCCATTTAACTCCTTATAAATAAATTTCGGAGAAGCGCACATGGCTTTTGTCAGTATCTAAGCTAATTACGACCANTTTTTTTACGACCATTTTAGCAAGACTTCAACGTTCTACATCTGTTCTGGATGCCAATCCTTTTATGAGCAGCCCCTCGGAAAAATTGTAGAGAAGGTGTCTGAGAAGTCTGGTCAAGTGAATCTCTTGTACAGACAGCGTGCTGGCCCACCAGTGGGGGACAAGTGCCCAGAGTGCGAGAGCGTCATGCATGTACGTGACCTCATGAACGTAATTTGTATATGACCTGCTGACGGCTTTGGTTTATGCCGAAACTTCGATTATCTTGTAGGTCGCTGGCCCTATGTGGTCTGGTCCGATCCACGACGAAGACTTTGCGGGTAAGGTGCTTACACACCTCGAGGGGAATGAGTCTATGTATGGTACATCGACTCGGATGAAAGGGATGATCACTGTTGCCAAGGAGGTGCACACACTCTTATTGTTCTCTTTGAGATGATTGGGTAGTAATCTGAACAGGAGCTGGCTACGCCGTTCTACTTCACGCCGAGCCGTATGGCCGGCTTTTTCCACTGTGTGTCACCCTCTTTGGAAGATACATCGTACGTCNTTTTTTGTTCTTCCCAATACGTTTCTCGAGCCCATGTGTATATCTCGATTTTTTCTTTCGTTATCCAGGAACGCGCTCCTACATGCCGGCTTCGCCATCTCCCGCTCGCATGCGCTGGCGGGGTCAATCAAAACAACAGCAACTCGACAAGACGTCCACGACGTCTTCCGTGGATGGGTGAAAGCACATCCAGTCAAGCCAGAGAGCATCTCTGCGTCTTCGCCGTCCTATTTCCTGCATGCGAAGGAACCGAGGTACGTTCGTTCGTTCGTTCGTTTCTTCCGCTCCCTCGTGTTCCCCTTATTGTCTTCCGTCTTCGAGCTCCCCCCCCCCCCTCCCCGCGCTGACCGAAAACTCTAATCCCAATTGTAATTGTAATCAACCCACAATCGCAGATTCGAGGCCAACTTTGCGCACCATCCGCGGGCCGTGACGCAGGCATCGAGGGTCAGACTCGTGCGCTACCAGCAGAACCCCGCACCGAACTGGGGGCCTGGAACGCGCGCGACTGGGAAAAAACGCAAGCGCGACATCGGTGAAGATGGCTGAATTTAGATTGAATTTAGATTGAGGGTTCGGGTTTACTATTTTTGCAAAGACACAATATTTGAATTGTAAACATTAGTTGCATTTGGTGTTACGATGATACATAAGAGACATTATTGTTGCATAAACGGGATGGGGAAATGTATAAAGTGTTGGTTCATGACGAGCCACGCCAGGCGGTCGGTCTAGTATTGATTGGACCGTGCTACAAAATAATTGCAATTGATCTTTGCGGTCGGGTTGACATCAGAAAGCTTTTAAGAGGCGAAACGAGGAGCGAAGAGCGAGGGGAAATGGTAGCGCAAGACAGCGGAATTATTCGTTGGATAAGGAGAAATAGACATAGAGAATATTAATCCATGACGAATCGAGAGAAGACCAAGACCAGAAAACCGAAAAGGCGAAATAACCTCAAGAAATACAAGAAAAGAGAACAGGAGCCGTTGTGTCAGTTCTATTTACAATTGAAAAGTTGTTGAATGGGAAGAGCAAATTTGGGCGGAGGGGGAGTCGTAACAAGCGCGCATTATTGAATCTGTCATGACGATTTGGCGGTTTTCGTTTTTGTCGATGCGGATTTGGAGGAAGTTGTGGTCGATGTGGATGACGGACCCTTGACGATCCATGGGTGCTGCAGGAGCACATCTGCATCCGGACGTTCCTCGTAATTGACTTCGAACGTCTTCTGAAGGAAGTCCTCTGCCTCCGGCGAGATGTCAGATGGTATGGTAGGCTTTGCGGAAGAGCCAATCTACGCAAAGATCGGCGAATAGTCAGTTCACTTGAAGTATGTATTTAGAAAGAAAGATAGCTAGCAGACCTTGAAGATGGCTTGCATCTGGTTGAGTGTCGGATAGGGGTGGTTTCCAGTGAGCATTTCGACAACCAGGCAGCCTACGCTCCATATGTCCGCCTTGCGAGTGTAGGCGACCTGTTTGACGACCTCAGGAGCCATCCAGTAGACTGAACCCTGCAGAGATGGACGGTGAACGCGAGCCCCGCTGCCGAGGAAAGCTGGTGGGGGGAGGGAATTAATCATTCAGTCAAACAGAAAGAAGGTGCCGAACAAACGTACTCTCTTCCACCTTTTTGGAGATACCGAAGTCGGAAATCTTGATTCCGCCCTTATTGTCAACCAGAATATTTGCACCCTTGATGTCGCGGTGGATGATGTCGACCTGGTGAAGGTAGTTGAGTCCCTGGAGGATCTGGCGCACGAAGTGGCGGCACAACGCCTCCTCGAACGCGCCGTAGTTGCGCAGCAATGCAGTGACGGATCCACCGGGCACGTACTCGAGAAAAATATTCAGGTGCTTGTCGTCCGAGGACGAGTCGAGGTACTGCACGATGTTCTCGTGCTGCAGCTCGCGCAGCAGGTCGATCTCGCGCTCGAGCGCGTCGAGCATGCTCTTCTTGCGCTGCTCGTTTGGGCCTGTGCCAGTCGGTAGTTCGACTTGCTTCACGGCCATGAGCAGCCCATTCATTGCGTCCATCCCGAGATATACGCTCCCAAACGAGCCAGCGCCGATGAGCGCACCTCGGATCCACTTGAGGCCACGCTTGCCTTGATAATGTTTTTGAGTCAGGGAAAAATATATATATACAAGAACGAAGAAAACTGACCTCCTGTTGCTTTGACGGGGGCGTCATCTTCTTCATCAACAAGCATCTCCACCTCGTCATCTCCTTCCAAGTCTTCGTCCTCGTCATCCTCGAGCTCGTCCTCCTCTTCCTCGTCAATCTCGTCTTCCCCTTCGATCATCTCGAAGTTCTCATCTTCCTCCTCGAGCTCCGCTGGCTCCTCAGCCACCGGCAAGCCCTCCGTCGCCTCACTGCTCTCCGTCGACTTGAGACTCGCGACGGTGCTCTTACGTCGGTTCTCGACCTCTGCGGTGATCTCATCAACCGTGAGCATGCTCGCCGTATCCGAGCGGTCGCGCCGTGCGCGCAGGTCGGACATGTAGCTGATACGGCGGGACGCATTCGAGGTCGTGCGCGAGATCGTCGGGTTTGGCCCAGAA
>SGPK01000270.1:0-32181 GCA_004802695.1 Phellinidium pouzarii
TCCATGATGGCCCAGAGTCACCAATCGGAACGCCTTCACAACGAGCAAAGCTTCTTCTTCCTCAATGCTGCACTGCACCATGGAGCGGCTGACACTCTAGCTCGATTCTTCGAGGATGTTGACACGGATATCAGCTCAACGGGCTNCCCCCCCACCTTTGGCTGTTGCTAACCCAGACTCCCGTCCCTCCGGCTCACCAGAAAACCCAATCACCATTGTTGATGACACAGAAGACCAGTTTATTGAGGTATCAGAAACTGCCATCCAGACCTCCCCAACTTCGTCACAGTCATCCACCCATGGACACGAGTCTGCTGATTGGAATACTCAGGTACTCCCTTTTGGACGACACACCATTCGGGTTTCCCCTAGACCGGTAATATGCATCCTTTGCGGTGACATTGGGCACAACCAATTTACTTGCCCCTACCCATCCAACTGAAACATGTCGGAATCTGGTCCGAAATCGACCTAAAACTATACTTGTCCGCAATGACAATAAACTACCAGTGCGTTTTCTTACTATCTTTTCACAATGCCCATTATTCCCATCCGTCCTTCTGCACCAGTAAATGGTTGCCCCTTTTTCTTTTTCTTTTTATTTTGTCTTAACAATTGCGGAGAATTGTCGATCCTTGAAAGGGAGGCAATGTTACAATTTCCTTATCTATCCATCTCATCACATCACTCCGCTTATCTATCCATCTTATCTCATCACTCCGCTTACTTCAACAGTAGCCCCTGTATCACCTGATCACTTGTTCCACCAAGTTCCATACCCTTCTATGCTGACTGATGCTCATCCTTCGCTCAGTCATCCTTTCCATCACTTTCCATCACTTTCCACCCCTATGTACTAGTAGTATATAAGGCATGTACTCAGAGCCCTAAGCCCTAAGCTTGAGCTCTTCGTTCTCATAGCCAAACACCTTGTCACCTAGTCCACCAGTGTGCTCACTGAGCCTCATCAGTACCAGTCAATCCTCTCAGGCCCTAACTTGGCTCTCTGCTTACTCGTCACTTTGTTCTTACTCATCACTTTGTCACTGTTATAGCCTTTGGCTTAACACCTGGCGAATGAGCTCGATTTCGCCTTGCACAATGATGCCGTCGAGCCATGCATGGTGTACGAGCTCAGATGCGCGGGCACGTTTGTCAGGGTATAGACGAAGCACGGGAGAGAGGAAAGACGACAGCATGTCGGCCTGGTCCTTCGGGAGAAGATATTTGTCATGTAGTACCGCTTCTAATGGCCAGTAGCGCAATTTCTGAATATGCCGGAGCTCTCCTAACATATGACAACATTAATACTTGTTGAGAAACAATTATAAAAATCTATTTAATATTTCTCACCTTTTCGATTAAAAAACTCTGTGCTGTATTTACCCGAAAATGCGAGGCTCTTCGGGAACTCGCCCACAAGCTCTATAATCTGTGCAATATGATCATCATCTTTGCTATACCGTGAGCCGGACGCTGGATCAAATAAGTAATCGCCTCCAGTAATTAATTCGAACATCTGACAGCAAGTGAAATGGGATCAGTTAAGGCTCGTGAACATGTCGAAAGCTGCCAAATGTACCATGCATGCTATACTCCAGATGTCTGCACTTGGACCCCATTTTGCACCCAGAATGACTTCTGGGCATCGATATTGCCGTGTCTGAATATCATCAGTGAAATGATGCTCAATCCAGGTTGCTAACATCACATTGCATGAGATAAATTATGACTGAAATCGAAGGCCGTTCGCACCATTCCCCAAATCAGCGATTTTGACCGTGATGCGCTCGGTGAGATTGACCAACTCTTGCAAGCCCGACATGTTTGACTCGCTTGACCCAGACTCCATCGCCGACCGCGAAAAGTCATCCACAGACATTGCGCTCGTTGATAATGGTGCAGAGTCATCGAGCCCTTCGAAGAAGCCTGGAGATATTGTTTGTGCAGGCGCTTGACGATTTTGAGGTAGCTTGAATCCATTGCAGGGTATATATCTCTCCCAAGTGGATTCGGACTCGTTAGAAGTTTAAAAGAAATATTGGGACCTCTCGACCTGTGACTCGAGTCACACCATGACTAATACCTATAAAGTAAGTTTTTAAATTTGTAATAGTTTGTAAACAGTTTATATTACAAATGCTTACCCACCACTCACATAGAATTTCTGTGGGAGGTGCTGATGTGCTGCAAGCATCTTTAATGTGGGTTAGCAGAGGTCATAAACCAATGGTTGATGTACATGTACTAGGTAATCAGGCCCTTCAAGTGTAATTATTTTTAACACCTATTTTTATTTACTATTTACCCTTGTCGACACCCCGACCCTATATCTACCCGGGTCGATGGAAATTCTTACCTACTCGTTATGGACCCATCAACCTTCGACTCAAGTAGCACTAGTACTAGTACTGTCTAAGTGAAATATAATATAATACTCATTGTTTAGATGTTCTGTTAGCCCGGGCTGACACATTGGCCGTTTTAGGAAATCGAAGTGGCTTACGCCGGCGTTGGCGTCAAAAGTCAAACTTGACCGTTTCACAGCCAGCGCGGAGTAAAAGCACTCAGCTTCAGACTTTCACTCGGCTTAGCGGCTTAGCCCTCACACGTCCAACTCTTGAGTCCATCGCGACACCGCCTGTCAATCACGAGCCCTCACATTTGTTCAAAGTTTTTGCTATACATACACCCATGTCTGACGAGGAGCAACACCCACCGGCCCAAGACGAGCATAACGAAGAGCAGGTCCCGAAAACCGAGGATGCCAACGCACCTATCAACATCAAGGTGCGTATTGCGCGCCTTTGCGCCTTGGAACACCTCCGCCGGGAATGAATGCGTGCTCATATGCAGCATCGTGCCAGGTGGTCTCGGCTGCCGGCGAGGAAATATTCTTCAAGATCAAGCGGAGCACAAAGTTGAGCAAATTGCAGGCTGCGTATGCCAGTAAAGTAGGAAAGGAAGTGGGCACGATTCGGTACGAGCGTTTGCTTGTTGTCTTTTTTCTCGAAAACAAACAGCTCATTGTTCTCATTTTGAATGCCGGAACAGATTTTTGTTCGATGGTAGCCGTATCAACGAAGATGATACCCCCGCCAGTCTCGACATGGAGGAGAACGGTAAATCATGAAGCTTTCAGACTTCTGCCATGGCTATAGACTCATTATCCTCTTTCTTAGATACTATCGATGTAATGGTGGAACGTCAGCTTAATTTACTGTTTTTATAACTGCAACACACTACTGACATATTCACATACCTTCTGCAGAGGTTGGGGGTTACGCATGAGGTCGTCAAGCTTTCCGTTCATTCCCTGCTTTGCTACCGCTTCATCGTACCTTTTATTATATATACGTCGTATCCAACTTGCAGTGTACTTGAAGAATTCTTTCTTAAACTCCAGTTTTTCGCCCCTACGAATATCCATTATTAGCGTTTCGAACATAACATAAGCATCCTTTTTCACTTCGCCGCTGTTCTTTATGGCAACGACCTGGAGAGGATTGAGCTGTGGTCTGATCCTGCTTGTCGTCGCTTTGGTGCCGACACTACGGGGCTTGTATCTTTTGTTCTTCTGCAATGACAGGTGCGCCAAATATCGTTCTTTCGATCTTTGTCGCGTTGTCTTCATACCGGCGCCTAAGACGACAATCCCACTAGTTTGCTGTTCGTAGTTGTAAGCGCCAGCTTTCTCAAGACTTAAGCATATTGCCACTCCTGATACTATGTGTTCAAGGTCTCATACGCTCATTTTATTCCAAGATGGCCAGACTAGACCATAAAGGACCTTTCTTTGCTGCAAAATGGCTATGCACGTAGCGTCTTTTCATAAAGCTAATGGAGTCGATCGCCGGCATGCTGCGAAGGTCCTCGTTCTTATTGTTAGAGACAATGTATGTCTCTTAAAGAAAATGGCTGAAATATAAAATAGGATGACCAATGATAATATTCCCACGCCTCACGAACCAACCACTTGCACGAGTCGTGCGTGTGCACGCGATAAGCGAGTGCCTTCGTTTTCGAGTTTTCAATACGCTGTACAGTAGATACTAAAGCGTACGTAGGCATAGATAGGCAGGATTGGAACTCCAGGGCGGAGCAGGATATGTCTGACGTGGTTGAGTTGAAAAAGCTCGCAAAAGCGTTGCAGACAGGAACGCCCGAGGTACGCATCCAAAAACACGAAATCCCTACATGTTCCCGTTCACGTCGTTTTTTCCAACACTTGTACTGACTTTCATTTCGGTGAATTCTGTCTCACGCAGGAAATCGCTGACATTTTGCAGATTCTAAAGAAGGATGCTGTCGTTACCGAGTCTGCACTCAGGGTGCGAGCCTTCAAGTTTCATCACGCGCAATGCGCAATGCAGTANCCCCCCGTCTAACGCCACGTTGTCCAGCAAAGTAAAGCTGGCCTTGCTGTTGGCAAGCTCAGATCACACCCCTCGAAGGACGTCGCCGACCTAGCGAAGGAACTCGTCAAGAAGTGGAAGACCGACGTCCAGAAGCAGAGTGGCCCAGCGAAAGTCGGGTCGTCGAGTTCTACAGCCAACCCCATTCGTTCGTCTTCGCATGCCATTCTTTCGTTTTCTATCTCGTCGTTTATAAGTTTCGCCGTACAGCTTCGCGGAAAGCCTCGGTCGCGGATTCGATCGCATCGCCGACAACACCTATAGGGTCGTCGTTCAACAAGGGTCAAGGACGTTCCGCCAAAACAGACGGCGTCATTATCAAAGTCACCGGCGACAAGACGCGCGATAAGTGCATTGAGCTCATATACGACTCCCTTTCATTTGATTCTGGCGCACGTAAGTATTCCAAGCAATCATTTCAAAAATCAGATAGATATCAACAAATGAGTCATCTCTTCTTTTCCAGCCAATGACCTAATCCTGGAACAGGCGACATCCATCGAAGCTGTTGTGCTTTCCGACCACAATCACGACACCGGAAAGGACTACAAGGGGAAAATCCGTTCGTTGTATCTCAATCTTAAGGACAAAAACAACCCCAGCCTGCGCAATGACATCGTCAGTGGCGATCTCGCTGTCTCCAAGTTTTGTAGGATGACCAGTCAGGTGCGCCACGTCACTTTAAGTATCGTCTGCTAGCGCTCATATATGCATCCTTAATGAAGGAAATGGCTTCAGAGGAGAGAAAGGCTGCAGACAAAGCTATTCAGGAGGAGAACTTCCACAAGTCGCTTGGCGCAGAGGAACAGCAGGCCGAGACCACCGCATTCCAATGCGGGAAGTGCAAGAAGTGGGAAACGCGTTATCGTCAGGCACAGACAAGGAGCGCCGACGAACCCATGACTGTACGTCTGATTTCACGACCAGCTTTGAATGCTTGCTCATGCCTTTCGTAAATTTAGACTTTCGTAACGTATGTATCCCTTGTTACTCATCAACGCTGTATACGGATTTATTATTCTCCTCCAGCTGCGTGAACTGCAATAACAGATGGAAGTTCTCTTGATATTCCATTTTATGTGGTTCCGAGCTCGTTCGCGTCTATGCCATAGGCCGNTTTTTTTCTGCACACCTTAAGTTTAATCGTCAGCGATTACTCCCTCGTCTGTGTACCTATCTTGGTATTCTCCCCATACCCTTCTCTAAATCCTACCCTTTTTTCTCGATCATCTTTATACTTATCGAACGGTTACTTTTGTATGATTTACTGACTATTATGTGTTCGACGTGAATTAAAGAATTGTCAAAGTCGGAGCTCAATTGCATATGAAAAACATTAGTGCCAGATACAATAAAGATACAAAGCAGGGGCAGAATAGACAACAGCAAGTCTATTGAGTTTGCTCAGCGTATACCTGACGAAAGTATTGAGCAAGTGTAACGGCCGAAAAATACAGTTGGCAAACCTTGATAGTTTTATCTGCGCACCCTGTTATAAGGCGAGTGCCAGTCAAGTCGAACGTTGAACAGAATACACCCGCCTCAGCCTCAAGAGAGCCTGGCTGGGGAATGTCGTCCAAATTCTGGAATGCAGTTCCGCTGTCATAATCCCACATTGTAATAGTTCCGTTATCCCCTGATATGGTCGTGAGCAGGGGAAGAGCAGACAGGAAAACTACGAAAGACATACCTCCAGAGAACAACACACTGTCTGCGTTTACAGACATCGTATTGATGATCGCGTTGTGGCCTGAGAAGTTGAATGTAAATGTGCCCTCTGGGCACTTCCACTTTTTGATGTTGTTACCTCCAGCCGACGCGCTTGCGAATGAGTATTCGGTCGGATGCACCGCGAGAGCACGCACGCTCTTCTTGTGATGCGTCAACGTCGACATAGTCTTGCCTGCAGCAAGATCCCACAGGCGCACGGTCGTGTCCATGCTGCCCGTGATCACCTGGGGATCACTCTCTTGGCACTTCACATCCGCGACTGTCGCGGTGTGGCCCGCGAGCACATGGATCGGCGCTTTTGTGCGCATGTCCCACACACGCGCGGAAGCGTCGCGTCCTGCTGTGACGAGTACGTCAAGTGTCGGGTGTAGGCTGAGTGCGTACACGCCAGAGAGATGGCCGTGGTAGTGCCGGATGACCTTGTTTACCTCCAAATCCCAACATTTCACCATCTGTTCTGCATGTCAGCAGGCGGCTATCGAACGCCAATTCTGTGGTACGTACTTTGTCTTCTCCACACGAGAAAAGATATGGATGCCGCGGAGACACAGCAAGACCCCTCACCGTCGAGATGTGTCCAGTCAAACTCAACTTCAGCTCTCCCGATGCCATGTCCCAGACTTTAATGACACGATCACCCGCTCCGGTCACAAACCACTGATTTCCAGGCTCCACCGCAACCGACCGCACCCACCCCAGATGTCCCGAGATAACACGCATGAGTTTCCATTGAGGATGGTACGTCGGCTTGATAGCCCGCGTCGCTTTGTGTCGAGCGAGTGCCTGCGAGAGCGAGCCCTGCGAAGCGAGAGTCGAGGGTTGCGTTTGAGGTGTCGGGTCTATTTTTGCAATAATTTGAGAGGTTTCTGACGCTGGTGAAAGAACAGAATAGTGTTTCAAAAAAAAAACGAACAGGTCTGAAAAAGCTGAGCAACGTACGGGTCCCTTCGATCATCTTTCGGGCTGCCCCTGGCCTCGAAGGACCAACAGGCCCTTGCTGAGAAAGTAGTGCAGCAGGGAGCTGTCTATAGTCTTTGTATTCGTCATTTATCTTTACGCTGAGACGCAGCTTAGCACTGGTCGGAGCCACATGTCAGTGCTGCGTCGAGAGAATGAACGGCTAGCAAGCATACCTTCTCTCGTCATCTTTGGGCAATTCTGTCGACGAAGCAAAAATTGCATGTGTGCGTTTTGTGCTCGACCGTGCCAAAGGCTCTAAGGGCGGTAACGGGGCAGCTTCGACAGACATCTGAACAGGGAGATTCAGAGTGAGTGACCTGAACTCCTCGTCAAAGACGTCTTGTATTTCCTTTTTTGGGGGAGAGCAAATCATCGTTGCATGCGTCACTGGCATGCATGGAGCTCTCCTTAAAGTCGGACGGTCAAGTCCAGCGCTGATTATTTCTGACATTCCCGAATGACCCTCCCTTCTCATCATGCAAATACATCGAAAACACTGTTTCAAAATCCCTGGGGAATCCCTGAAGAACCCGATGAAAACGCTGCTTCGAGCTCATCAAGTACACTGAGCTGGCTGTGGTCCTTGCCAGCATATCTCACTAGTCTTCCAATAGAGTGGGCTAAAGACATTACTGGATACACTCAGTCTATTACCAAGGTTGTGAAGCCCGATTTCCATAAATCTGCCGCGGACAAAAATACTGTGAAAGCGACTTGGCTGGGACATGCGGTGAGCAGGGAATTCCTCCNTTTTTTATTCGAACGCATGAGTACCAAGCTAATACCCCTCACGCAGAGCTTTTTATTAGAGCTTCCCCTCCAGGAGGGGTCTTACAGACCCATTAGGGTGCTGTTTGATCCGATATTCTCTGACAGAGCTGGGCCTTCCTCTTGGGCAGGCATTCGCCGCAGACTTCCTCCCCCATGTTCGATAGCTGAACTTCCAGAATTTCATTTCATACTCATCAGTCATAACCAGTACGTGATATGCATACAAATACATTACTCGACTTTCTTCTGAGCATCTTCAAGTTATGATCACTTGGATCTTCTGTGTATCCAGGAGATCGCTCGTACGAGAGGGTCGAGCGTGTTGTTCCTCGTCCCTCTAGGCGTGAAATCATTACTCGTCTCCTCAGGCGTTCGCGGGGAAAATGTGCATGAATTAGATTGGTGGGACGAAGTCTCACTTTCTGCTGGTGAAACCGCGTACGACCTAGATTTTGTCTGCGTTCCTGCACAGCACACGAGCGGTGGGCTGCATACGTAAATATTTTTCCACTTCCCGGAGGCTAATGTCGGAAAATTGGAAGGTCGAAGCATGATGGATAGATATAGTACGCTATGGTGCGGTTGGGTTGTAAGGCAAGGCGGGGCTCCTCAATCACGCGCAAGGGTTTATCATGCCGGGTGAGAGATACGTTCACATATACACGCGTTCTTAATTTTTACACTTATGATTAGAGACACTGGATACATTGGAACAAATGGCGCGTGCCCTGTGTTCGAAGGCAATGCTCATATTTTTTGGAAGACGTGATACATCTACTGATATCTCCGCTAATCAGAAATAGGCAAGCGGTATGGTCCGTTCGACCTGGCGATGCTCCCCATCTGGCGTGGGGGCACACTGTCCTTCATATCTCAGCTAGGCTTACGAGTGTGTCTGTTCCTAATATTTTAATAAAACGTATGCTTATTGCATCTTGCCCTTATTAGCTAACTCATCACCCACTCCTCTCCACTCTGCATGCCTCTCCAGCAGATGCCGTGGCAATTCATCAAGACGTACGTGCGCACCACACGCTTGCGATGCACTTCGCTACATTCGCTGGCTCAGAAGCGGAGGCGCTTGAGCCCTTAATAGAGCTTGAGCAATCGCGTAAAGAGGCAGGTATAGGGGACTGGATGGAAGAGGGAGGGATTGGTGCTATCGATATTGGAGAGACTGTTGAGATTAAAACAGCTATGGAAAGATAGTCTTGTCTTCTTTGTGTTCATCTGGGCTCTTTACGATTACGGACTGTACTTTGTTGAGTGTTAAATAATCTCTGTAGTTATAGTGCACTTTCTGTAAATGGGGTCCCTTGCAATTTGAATGTCATTTGTTGATCAATCTAAGTTTACTCCTTGTAAAGATTCGTAATACAGCACAAGTACCAGAATTCAACCCGGCATTCAGCGGTGACCAGTCCGGTCCCGAATCGGAGTACGAATCCTTAATGAACGCGTCGCGTGCCACCGACGCGTCGTTCCCACGCCTGCCACTGCACCAATCCCACTATAAGCGACAATCGGATTCTTCGCCCGCTCGCCGCCATCAGCTCGTATGACCACGGTACTATCATGACATTTCTCTCTAATGCATTCAAGGTCTTCAGTCTCGTCTCGGACATCCTCAACGTCAATCGTGTCACTCTCGACCCTCTCTTCCTCGGATTCCACCGTGCGAGCCACCCACCAATCATTTCTTCAATACGTTATTCATGCACACCATGGACATCGACAAGTTCTTCCACCGTTCCACGGCGGATTCCTCGGTGGTATCTGCGACTGGTCTCCTCGACGCTTTCCGCTGCATTTCCTGCGCATCATGCACCTCGCTTTCCACGGTCCCTGTTATGAACTTAATTATCTACGACTCCACCTTCCACTCGTTGTCCTACCTACTGCTCATCTGAGCCCACTGTATTTCTGACACGTCGTTCACTCCACCTCCGACAACGGACATGATCGTCTACAATCCGCAGCCACAGTGCCGCCCTTGCATCATGTATTTGTCCGAAGAGGTGGTTACCATACATTACATTCTCCTCGAAGTCCATCATCTTTTGGACTTAACCCGTCTCGACAACACGAAGCAAGCGATCGTTTTGCTCATGTTCAAGCTCGATTCTCCGGGTGCAAAGAGTGATCCTGGAGACATTTACGAGGACATTAGAGCAAGCAACTTGATCGTGGTTATCATTCCGACCCTGGAGCACGCTGCTTCTAAGCTGCAGCCATTTGGCTCGCGCTTGGTCATTTCAGCGCTTGGTCTATCTCTTTCTTTGAATATGTTATAGTGGGTGTAAAGATGGTTGCCTCGCTATCCAACAATCGTTCTCCGGTAATTATGAGCTGTTATGGTAAGTCAAGCGTAACTTGTTCTCATTGTCAGTCGCTAATTATGGGATGTAGGTCGTATTGGCCTTGCCTCTTATGCTTGCACATGAAGAAAGATCAAGTGGACAAGGTGTTCTCGAACGAATCCGNAAAAAGTGATGAAAGATGTCGTAGACAGATTCATCGAGCATGGGGATGATGTCAGATTCAAGAGATATGTGAGAGACAGAGTAGACATGCTCATGAGTGCGGTGGAAGGCAGAGTGAATGGGTTATTTATGGAGGGAGAAGTGACTGGATTCTTGGCGTCACTGCAGGGGGACACGATCCAGTACGGTCGAATATGACGTGGACGACGACGACAAGGAGTCTGAAGACGAGGATTTTGAAAGTGAAGACTGTGATAGCGAGAAACGAAACGAGGATTTTAGAGCTCTTGTGTCTGATACTGATACTCTTGTCTCGAACTCTGAGACTTTAGTCAGCAACATTGGAGATATAAACGTATAAACGACATTCCTAAGCTAGTGGAAGCTTCGAACACGAACACGAAGAGGGATGAATACGTCAACATGGATGAAGACTACATGGACACGGACTCGTCTGAAAATTGCGACTCCCTGACTGAATACGAACGCCGACGGGCTCACGAACAAGAACACTTTCACCAGCCTGAGTTCATGCTCATCGTGGATGCAGGGGCAACCTTATCGGAGATCTAGATTTCAAATNGGGGGGGGCATGCGGCGAATATTCGGCGGTGTAAGCCAGCCAGCTACTTCCCGAGATGAAGATGGAGTCATCAGTGAACTCAGTTGCTTCAAAGATGAAGGCGACGACAGGCTTATCATGAGTGAGTTGGGGAAAAGGCTCATCATGAACAAATTGAGGACAGGCTCGTCGAGAACAAAACTTACGGCGCTTCAATCTCTCTGAATGCGATAATCACGCTAAGAAGACACTGGAAGACAATAATTTTGCTGGCGAAGATTAGTCTCTGGCGCTATTGTCCTTCTGCGGTGCTTCTTCTGTGCTCGAAGTTCTGTCTAGGTTAACGCTACATTGAAGTGGTCCGGTCCCTCCGAATTCGCAGGATCGCGTCTCAAATATATCTCCAAATACCTTGAAAATGTATGAGCCATCGGTTGGGGTTTCTTTGAACTTCTTTTCGAACTACATCTCGGAATAGGATCAGACAACTTGATTCAGCTGGGCTCCTCAANTTTTTCTTTGAANTTTTTTTGGATAGTGGTATCCTTACTTCACACTAGACTGCGACAACTTTTTTTTGAACTGTTTAGATGACTGTAATAATGTATCTGCTTGTATGTATTCTAAATACTAAAACGGCTATTTCGCGTGTTATGGAGTAAAACAAGGCTTGCTTCAAGTATGTTAGGAGTCCATTTAATGTGAGACTCAAATCTGGTCTCAGCCACCGTATTGCCGCCTCTCAGCGATGCGCCTCGTGTTTAAGTCGACTAGCCCGGGTGCGCGTTTCAGCGAAGCCAACAGGCCACTCGGACTCGGACTCGGAGACAATATTAATGCGCCTAGCTTAATAGCGTCTTAATCGACTAGTGACCGGCGGTACTTGGCTAATTTTTATATTGATTTCATTCACACCGTGTTTAAGTTAGGTTTCATTATGCATTTTATGATTGAATTGACGGCAGACTATACTTACCTCTTTGAGTTTAAGCTCCGCTCCAAAAAGGAGATCGACAGGTTAGCCAATGTTGATCTGGTTGCCTGTTGTGGCATCTGTTCAAGGTTTACTTTCAGCGCGTGGTCTACTCACGACCACCTTCACGATCACCAACACTTGTCCTCGTCGTGCACCGCGATGAGCAGGCGCGACTCCCGCGTGCACATTTCCACCCGTCAAAATGACACCCTCCTCGAGTTCGAAAACTGTGCGTTGTCTTCCCATCGCACTCGTGTGCTGCTCCTGACGTTTCGCGGTTACAGTCAAGAAGAAGTTCCTTTTCGCCAACAAACAGATAACCAAGTACGTCCTATCGTACTACAAATGTAATTACGCGAACGCCGCTGATGAAATACGCGTCCACTAGGCAGAACTGTAGTCTCAGCTTGAAGATCGAAGAGCTCAATGCCCATATCTCCACGCTCTACGTCGAGAACTTACGTCTACGCGCCTCAGAGATCGCACTACATTCGCAGCTGAGGCGGGAGAAAGAAAAATGTCACAGAATCATGGCTGACGCAGAGACGGCGGTGAGCACGCTTTCCCTTGTTACTAAATATAGGTGACCGAATAAAAAGCCACCAAGGCGTTGGACCTTCTGGGGCACTTTGGTCTTATTCGACAGACCTACAATGTTCCGGTCAAACGCCCATCATCATCTAAAAACTCCGATTCTTCATCGTCCCCACGATGTCAGAAACCCCCACCTCGATCGCCGTCAGCACCGCGGCTGGCTTTACTGCCAAGCGTTCCAGATATCGCTGAAGACCCCGAGCCCGTTGAGACGTCCTCGGAAGAGAACGAGCTGGACTCCGGTAGGATCTCAGCACCGACCTTCACTTCCTCCAGGAGAGCTCGAAACAGTTTATCGCGACTGCCCTTACCTTCACGCGTGACTTCTCCTCCACCTACTGATACCGCAACGCACATCAGCCTCGTTGCTGAGGAAGGATCGAGTCGGAAAAGGAAGCTCTCACGAAGACCAAGCGGCTTGATGTCTGCTTCGGACCCTCCCCGCCCTATCAGTCCGATACTCGGCTCACCGGCGCATAAAGCATTCGACTTATCCGAAGAGGAGGAAGCGGCTGCGCTGCAGGTTGTAGAGGATATCGTGTCCAAGCAAGTTGAACAGGAACAGGAAGAAGCATTGAAGAAGCCGAAGAAGAAATTTAAGACCAGAGATGAGAGCGATCATGACGCCGTAGAGAGGAGGGAACGCAAAAGAACCAGAGATCGTGACGGTGTTTCAGGCGTAAGATTAAAGGATGTGACGAACTCACCACGACGTCGCCGTGCACCGTCAACGTCTGATATAGATAGCGACGGTAGGTCGACATCATACTTCACTCTTCTGATCGGATTTGATAAATTAGGATATTTTGCACAGAATTGTCTAATATAAATTCGCACATGCGGAAGGCATCTTCTCTATCGAATATACCAACAGTGGAAGAAGACGCTGCCTATCTACCGACACCTGCGCCCTCGTCCGCTGCGAACACGCCGGCTCCTCATCTTGTTGCCCTTCCTCCCGACGATGGGGAGGCCGGTGGTCCCCGCGAACGGCGCACGCGCAAAAGTGTCAACTATGCAGAACCTAAGCTAAACACGTGAGAGAACCTTAATTAACCATATCGATTTGATGCTAATCTAGTACGCTTGCAGGAAAATGCGCAAGCCTGACTCTGTTTCGCTACCTGGATCCCGAACTTCATTGACATTTGCGGCTACACCTATGCCTACGCTCACGTCGGGGCAGGACAGGGGCTCCGCTAGATCGTCGCCGGAGATGGAAGAGCCTCCTGTCCCGAATCAAAAGTCCTCTCGGAGTACAGAACGCTTGTCTGCCGCATCGACGGGCACGAAACGAAAGCACTCGTCAAAGTTGCAGTCTGACGACGGGACCGAAGGGCGCGATGAGGATGAAACCGACGGTGGGGATGCTGATGCGGAGTTCAGCGATTTCAGAAGCGAGTGGGCCAACGTCAATGCACGGCGGAAGAGTGTACAGAGCGGCAATGCACATGATGTAGATGGCGACAACGCTGTGAGCTATCGTAGAGCACGGAGAGAGATCGATGACGCCGCTGGGAGGCGACACAGTCTTGCAAGCTGAATATTACGATCCAGTCCCTAATTCACTCGGTATCATGTTCTACTCTTCCAGCTACTTTTGCTTCATTCATGACCATCACGAATTTTCCTCAACCTGTCTTTAGTATATAAGGCCTTAAATCGTTACAAAAGCCACAAGTGTACTTCTATGTCGTTCATATCCAAGGCTTCAAATAAATCCCGCTACTGTGTTTACAGTAGGTTTCGTTGTGCATCCTGATACATGGAATGTAGTAAATTAAACAAGACTATGGAGCTTTTAACACAGATCGAGCCAAGAAATAAAAGAAATTCGATATGAAGTCATCCTACACAAAACTTATCCCATTTAAACTGCGTGATATTGAAAAGCTACTAGGAAGAGTCAGTTTCCAACGAGAAGAAACAAATTCCAAAAATATCATAAGCTCAAATTCCAACAGAGCTCGTCGCATAAGTCAGTTTCTCCACGGCCCCCTCCTCCTCATCTTCGTCGTCGGTGTCTCGCACCCACGCGCTTAAGTCTACGTCTTGCTCCAGGAAGTTGCTCAACCGGTTGACCTGCGCATCGACATCGAATTGCGAATCGTACGTCATACCCAGTAGCCCTGTGCCCTCGCGCGAAAGGCCTTGTTGCCTCCTTGCGGGAAGACAGGAAGTTTGCGAATTAGACGACCCTCCGAAGCGTAGACGCGCTTTCGGGGAAGCCGCTTGCGTCGACTCGCCGAGAGGCGCAAACCGTGCCGGGCTCTGCGTGAAGGCGAGTGGAGAGGTCGGTACGCAGGGAATATGGTACGTCGATCCGCGCGATGAGCCAGAGGATTCTCCTGAAGCGGGAGAAGAAAAGTATGAGCGGTCTGATTTTGCAGGAGATGGGTTGCCACCATCCTCGCTCAACTCTGCGGATGCGCCATCCAGGCCCATCTGCAGAGCGAGCTGTTTGCGCGACGGCGGGCGGGGCCGCGGCTTGGACCTACGCGAGGTCGCCAGCAGATCGATGCCAGAGACCGGCTGAGTGGGTGTCCGCGGGAAAGTCAGTTCATGGATAGCACCTCCACCATTGATAGAATACTGTGGTGTCGTGGGACCGTCGGGCACAACGGCGCTGTTGTATAGCTTGATGGTGTTGTCAGGGGTTATAGCCCTGTACTTCTTCAGTGGCTGAAGCTCTGGCGTGCGAGGCACTGTATATGGAATTTGTCTGCCGTCTTCAGGTGGTGGTGTGAGAGGACGAATTTGCTTAGTCGGCGGAGTCGCAGAACTACTGACAAGTTCAGCGCTCATAGCCATACCAGGCCGTCGCAAGAGGGATTCAAGTTTAGGGGAATTTGAAGAGGAGTTTGGTGGAGATGGTGGTGTCGAGTGTAGGGGCAGATGGTTGACAACCTCAAGCTCAAGCAACCGGGAACTTGGAGGCTGTGATTGTTGCTCTTTACCAGCAACTCCAATGGATGTCAAATTACTGTCAATGACCTCAATTCCACCGGTATTCTCTCCCAGAGAGTGAGTCCGCGCAGGGGGGAACGTGAACATGCCCTTCGAATGTTCTGTACTCCCCTTCGGTGTTGAAGTCGGCAAATGAGACGGGAACGACGGATGCAGACCCTGCACAATAATCAGTATTGCAGCGCCTTTGATTTGATGTGAATGGAAGCTCACAGAGATGTCAGGAAGTTGAGCTAATCGGCCTTCATCTGATCCCGTTACCAATGCATCGATCTCCTTTGAATTTGTTAAAACTTCAGATAGTACACATTCTGCATTAGGGCCTTTGACAAGAACATGATCACCAGCGCTGACTGTGCTCGATTTCCCTGTGTCCGGCCGCTGAATGGCAGATTGTTCCCCAGTGGCATCAAGGAGCGTAGATTGTCGTTCAACTATTGCCCTCTGAGTGTCCTTTTGTCCCGGGAAAATTGGGTTTAATGTCTTTAGCTTTTTCTCCTTGAACATCGAAGACCTCTTGACAACCGGGAATCCTAACTGAGAACGGCCAATATTGGCTGAAGATCCACCATGCATCGTTGCGTAAGAGGAGCTCGGGGATTGTAAACGAGCTTTCCAGCTAATTACCTTCTCGAGAGCATTTTGAGACTGGATGTCTGACGAACCAAGTATCTCGCGATCCTTCCCCTTCAACTTGGAACGTCGTTCAGCCATCATCCGCTCCCACTCGAACCATTCTTCCTCCGTCTCTGGTAATATCCATGGAACATTTTGTTCTTGCTCAAGGAGATTTTCCGAATCACTTATGACTGGCTTCATAGTTGCATATCCGAGTCTTGTGCTTCGTAGTTTACAGAAATCGCTTGTATTTTGTCCATTCCGCACAGCCAGTTCGATTTCATCTTGTAATTTTTCGGAACGCGCGCGTGAGGTCGGAGAAGATGGCACGGAGGGCGGGCAAAGCTCATCTGGGAGCGCAGCAATTGCTAGATGCCATTGCGACAAACGAGACGAATAGGACTGCATGGGCGGTCGCTTAAGTGTTTCAACGGAAGTGAACGAGCTCGACGAGGCTGTCCGTGGAGGCGGCAGATCAGTCTGCGGGAAAACTGGCGTGTATAGCGTCATCTCATCAATGCAAGGGTAGTTCAGCAACTACAGTGCGAGCAGAGGATGCGTTGCCGTTACAGGTGTCGCGGTCGTTGCAGTCGTGGGTCAAGATGGTACTGTCCAACCACGAACACACTATATCCGGAATGTTATTCTCACGCATGCTGCTGTCGACCAACCAACATTTAACCAAACCACAGCTCTGAAACTTGCCTTTATGTCCGGACTGGAGTGGGCAACAGCGTGAATTCACGTACTTCAATATTCCTCGCGCCTCGTCAATTGTTCCCGACTCTGAGTCATAGAATCATAGACGATCTAGGTTCCCCGCCTCATTGAGATACATGCACGCGTTTCATTGAACAAGCGGTGCTGCGCGCCCTCCCAATTCAGGACGTCGGGGGCCATGTTCGACGTTCAAGTTCTTTATTTCCCATCAGCGAGCCTCGGACGCCCTGCCGTGCGGAACCGCAGCCATTCAATCACCAGAACTTTAGGTACTTGTCGAGCCACACAATTGACCAGCGGTCGTGTTTGTAGGTAGAGGATTCTCCTTGTTGTCTACGGACTGCCGCCAGATATTTATCTATGTTTGGTATAAGGTGATGGAGCGTTGATCTCACTTCCACTATGCCCGCAAGCGCGCAGCAGCTTCTCAACAGAGCTCTCCTATATCCCTGGTGGCAGAAAACAATTTCTTGATCAAGCTTTATCACCCTGATTAACCCTCTGTGACTAGCTCTAACTCACAGTGTTTTGATGGTCCTGACTTCTTCGGCTAGCCATCGCGTGCCTGTGGACAAGCGCCAGCTCTGCTGTTCTAATGTTCCAGGTGCCGAATATTCAGCTTTTACCGTTCCGCAACGTCTATCTGCTCGTTGCATTTTGCCTCCAACTTGAATGAAGGCTCGGGGAGGCGGCTTGTCCCAGTAGGGAAGCCCTTCTACTTGCCAGCGTAGTCTGCTGCTACGTACGCTGCAAATATTCTTAGTATGTGGGTGAGCGAGTCACCGCCTCCGAGGTAGAAAGAAGTATGTAAAGCAATACAATCGCATCGTTTTGACTCCACCTAAAGCACATCCTATCCCGCCTGTACTGTGTCCCCTTGTCACCGGACTTGCTATCTGACCTCTGATAGAACATTATCTGCGCCTCCCTTTGACCTATATAAGTGACTATCTTTGACACAATGGCTTCAAACAATATCTTCACTTTTGCGAGTCAAGAGGACGTTACAGCCAAAATGGGTTGGAGAAATCACGCAGACCCTGTCATTGATGGCAAACTCTACCTCGGAAAGTGCGTATAAAGTATATTATCAGTTTGTATACTTAAGCAACTACTGATCTTCTTTTATTCACGACCTAGTCTTACTACTGCATCTACTCCGCAGGGGCTTCACGAGAGAAAGATCACGCATATTGTTTCGGTCTGTCACGATCCGATTCCTGCTCATCACCCGCAATCCGGTTATGTCATACACAAGATTCCCGTGCGGGACGAGCCGACTGAAGACTTACTCATTCACCTTCCCGCCGCTTGTCATTTCATTCACACTGCGATGAATACGCCTGGTGCAGTAGTCCTTGTGCACTGTGTGCAAGGGCTGTCCAGGAGTGCGTGTGTCGTCGCTGCATATTGTACGTGCCTCAGAAATTTTCATTGAGCCGAAATTTTAACTATCCATAAATTTGAAGTGATGTGGTCGAGGCGCATGTCCGCTACAGACGCGCTGACTGTTCTCCGCCAGGGTATATTCATCTATTGCCTTTTCTCGGTACCTGCTAACATGTGCCATTATATCGCATGACTTAAGCACGCGAGCAGATCTGGCTGAACCCCAGCTTCCAAGAGCAGCTCGTCCTTTTCGAGGCGTGCCGCTATAACCCGAACCCCAACGAAGGCATATATGTCAAATGGCGTTTCCAGCTCGAGGAAGCGCGTCGGCGCATTGCGGCGCAAGCAGCTGGTACATCTGGCTCGTACAACAGGAGCGGATGAACCGACTTTAAACCTCAAGCTCTAGCTGCATTATGCCGCTAAGGAATAATTGCTTTCCTCACATCATATTTATTTGCGACACTTTCTAATCATTATATATTCTCCTCGAAGCATTTCTTGCTCGCTCTTGGACCATTAATTATAATCTTTTGCATTGTGCGTTAGCTCATGCTTAATCGTCATTTTAAACAGCATTTAGAGATTGTATATAAACATGTTTAATTCGTCCCAAGTCCTGTATCTTATACTTTAATTTAAGTGCATGTCGTCTGTCATTGTCATCAGTCTGGGGATAAGTGCTTGAGGATCTAGATCTGATGTTAGTACGTGAGCTATTTTTTATCCTTGAGCTATTCTTTATCCTAGAGCCAAATTATACGGAAGGTTCTGAGTATTGGGGTGTACAGCATGCATACTTCGTATTATAGACACAATATAGAACAATGTTTAACTAGAAGCGAAATGATTCGCATGTACTGCCAGTGCCTGACTTGGATGCGATTGTTTCATTGCAATGTTCATTGCTATGAATACTCGACCGGACTCTACAGGGTGCTGCTTGACGCTAATATCTAAACGTGTTATCTACGTTGTCAGAGAGTACATGTCCCTTTCTAGGGCTGGATTTAGCTCCGTCCTTGGGAATTTGAGGGAAACAACGTTTGTACAGGTGGTGTACACAGAACTTGAATGAGATGGCGATGATGTAAAATACATAAATGGCAATCTATTTTCATCTGCCACAAACGGTCCTCCAACACCACAGTTAGGTCATAAATTATAGCTCAAAATGAACACATGGGCTCTTTCAGCCGGATGTGCAGCTCAGCAACTTTCCATGCACTGAATTTTGAGTGACAAGAAGAATGTAGCCTTGCATTCTGTTAATTAATTGTTCTATTAACCATAAAATAGTGTGGTTTGGGTAGAACCTGCCAAACAACTTCATGGAAGGCGATAAATATGCATGGTTCAGTAGTCCGCGCTGTCGCTGCATATTGTAAGTACTCCAGAAATAAACAAGAATATTAAAATTTTGTAATTTAATGTACTTCGACATAAGCGCGCAGCGTCTTCTATTCATGCGCCGAATCTTCTCCTTCAGGCTGTGGCTATATTTATATGTTTTTATAATTGACAACAGAGGTCGTCACAAAGGATTTACATTTGATGCGATCGCTAAAAAACATTATGTAATTCTCGATCGTTACTTGAGAAAGCGAAAACCTCCGATAAAAACATCAGAGTAAGAGAAAAGTGCAAGAAATCTCATTGCAATTCTCTACATCGTTCGTGTTCTTTATATAAAAGTGCCAGTAATCTCAGAAGCCTTCATGTTTGGAGTTTCAATACGGAGAGTGATGAAATCTATGGCCAGATACTAATTGGAACATTTTGAAAAGCTGTTACTATTTGAGTCGAAGAGATCCAGCTTCGGATCCTCCAAGTTTGAATCTTGTTATCTGAGTGCTGAATTGGCTATATCATGTATCAGCAGTACCTGATTAATATTATATTCGATGATTAATGCTCATAGCCTAATTCATTCAGCAACTCGTTCAAGCCTCAATTCCTGTTAGATGCTTGTGTTGAGATTATGTAAATTTGGGTGAGCTTGATGTGTCGGAGTATGAATAATTTTGTAACATCCATGTACTGTACAGCGGAAATCTGTGCCGCTCATACGTTTGCTATGGGATTACGATATACTTGGATTCCGTTTCACTAGCTTCGTTCGCGCCCGAAGTACCAAAAATCCAATAGCTCTCGATTTCATAAGACGACAGTCACAATTCTGATTTCTACTTTGTATGTACACAGCGATGACAGCTTACGACCGACAACTCTCATGCAAAATTAAAGTGACAAAGGAATAGGCATCCTACCGCACTCATCCTCCTCAATCAGTGATTTTTAAACCGCAGCTCATTTCAAAACCCATCGAATCTCACTGGTACCGCAGTCGCCGACTCCGAGTCCCGATCCTGAAGTTGCACATTCCTTAATCCTTCCTATTTACTTTTACTAGTACTATGACGTGACCTATTTTGAACTTATTGCAATTCTCTTGAAAGATATTAATATTCCAGATGAGCTGTTTGCAGCCGCGCATGACATAGCTCACGTAACAACATTACAGCTATAAGTTTGCTGCTTTGACTTTTGCTATAAAAAACCATCATTCATGAGCATGGAGAAGTCAGAAAAAAAAAATTCACCACCTTCACGAACCCAAGCCTTCAGAAGTCTTAATCCCCAAAGACCTAAAAACGCAGATGTCATCATTTCGTGCATCAGGCGCAGAAAAAACGTCTGAAGCTGACCCCGTCCCTCAATGCTTTATGTGCGGATGCACCATTACACCGGACAAGCCTTCATATTCTCTCGCAGGAGACTTAGGCTCCCTTTCGGCTAGAGTCAATGCAACCATTCGTCCGCCGACAATCGTTGAGCGGCTCTCTTTACCTGTGCAGCATGCACTGGCGCAGGGGCGCCACACGCGCAGTTCTTCACCATCCCCTAGTAGGGATTCTAGTATAGATCGAGGCCTCTAGACTGCGCCCCGCTCTTCTTAGAGTGTCCCGTAGAACGTGCTGATCAACAACCGCGATATCTACGAGGTACGTATATTGGAAGATAGTGATGACCACGATGGCGAAGGCAAACGCATGAGCTTACTGACAAGCTTGTATCTCCGAGCTCAAACGCGACTTACTGTCGCAGAGCTCATATCTTTATTTTTATATATCCGAAAGAGTTCATAAGGAGTACAGACTCTCTTTTCTTTTGACAGGCTTAATGTAAATCAAACGTCTTCATTACATTGCGGGCTGAAGACTAAAGTATAGACAGAAGCCCGAGGTAGTATTGTTGAGAGACCATCTGTAAATTACTTACGAATAAGTATCCAGTACTTATACAAGAATTCGATACCTTCCGAAGCTCTACTAAGAAAGCCTATGTCATGATGGAGTATACAGAAATAGCTACGAATGTTTATTTAATTTGATGACAAGCAAACTTAGCAGATATGTTAAGCAGCAATCTTAAGAGGCAAAAGGCGAGCCCCCTCGAAGCGCAAAATCCCATAATCCAAATACATAGTTAGCAAAGTGCATTTTCTAGCTCGGACGTTTGAACTGGAAACAGTCCCAGGGATGCTGCAAGTGTGGTCGAGAAGATCTGAACAGTATTTGCTGGTTCTCCGCAGAACGCCTGGCTCGGAGTACAACTATAAAGCCAGCCGGATGAGACAAACATTTCTCGTTGGCAGCCACGATACGCATGTAATACTACCTGCCGCCGACAGGCTTACAGCTGTATTATCCAAAACCATTAACTACGTCTAAGACAGGTGTAGACTGATCAGTGACCGTGAGGACGTAGACAACATGAACGTGGACTTATTGAATGTTCAAAACTATTGGACAGCGTTGTAATATCGATACACAGTAACTTGGGCTCCCTATCCCATCTAACAGGTTCTTCCGATAGCCAAAAGCTATCCCGTACGTGGTTCGGTGACAATTTATTTACTCACAAGTGCTTTTAACATAGGAACGATTTCCCTCCTTGCTTATGTGCATATCGATCGTGAAATTGTGGCAGGAGTAAACGGCGTCCGGGCGCTGGTAGTCTCGTCTAAGTATGGCAAGTGAAGCAACCAAAACTATCAAGGTGCAGCCAATCGGGATAGATGGGTCTTACTCCACTAGCAAAAATGCGCGTATTGTGTAGGCCGGCGTACAACCGATTTGAGGGTTCTCTTTTCTAATTGGGAAATCGGGACAGGCGGGAACGGTGTGGATGCTGCATGCGGGTACGCCAGCGACTGGGATCACCAAGTCGGCCGAAACGGGAGTTTATCCCCACTTCCCCCCCCTTGCCCCCTATTTCGCCTAACATGTATCAAGATAAGGAAGGGAATAGACTGAGGTCGAAGCGCGACGGTATGAAGCATGAGGAAATGAAATGAGAGAAGCCGCACCGTACCGTACCGTACCGCACCACCCCAGGCCCTCCCCATCGAGAGATATGATTATGATTATGATTTGTGTTAAGAGAGGAAATGAAAAGCGGACAACTTCCCGGTTCACGGTGCACATGCACTGCATGCGCGCGCATTTCGCTGCTGGGGCTGATACTGGTGTGCACAATAGCCTCAGCGGAAACGCGGGAAAGAGGCGAGGATGGTTCAAGGATTTGCGTTCAGCGGCGATCGGTATCGAAGAGTGAGATTAGGATACACATTGGGATTGGAATCTGGGGGTACGAGCAGGGCCAGGAGTGATTGGCAGGGAGGCCGGTGTCCTGCGTAGTGCCTATCAAGTGCTTCGCGTCGACCGGGTCCGATTTGTACTTATAATGCACAATGTATAATAGAAAATGTTTAAGCCGGAGGATTGTCTCCAGTCAGTTTCCTTCTGGGTAAAGATGGACAGCGAGCCACATTCCAGAACTAGGTGGGCCCCTGCGCACTAAACGCCATATTGTGAGCCCGTGGGGCTCGCAGGTAGGTAGGAGGCAGAAGCAGAAGAGAGGGTAGCAGCAGCATGGGCTGTGTGGCGGAAGGGAAGAAAGATGCGCACGCGACAGAGTCTTATAGACAGAGAAAGGAGGGCATGAAACGCGTTTAGAGGTCAGCTGGCGGAATTTACTCGCGTCGTCCTATCCATATTGGTGAGTGCAGAGATAAGCCCTTTTTCAAGTTCGCAAAGGCACACCTAGGGATGTCGTTACTTGTCTTGTCTGACTATTCAAGGGAGAGACGACGGGTGAGAGGGCGTACCGAAATCCGAGTACGAGATACCTTTGCCAGTGGTATCTCGTATCACGTATCACGTATGAAATAGATATACATAGTATTGCTTGTAGCGAAAGCAAAATCGCGAGCCTGAGGCTCGGCCGATGATAATAGATGTGCGAGTATGAATTGATCTTCTCAGCAGGAAGGACAGAAACTGGTGGATCAGTGAAAGCTTCATGCCCTAAGTGTCTGCTAGCTTGCCGTTTGCCTGCTAGCAGCAAGAGTGTTCGAGGGCTGTAAGTAAACACACAGAATCTCCCAGACCCAAGACCAAGCCAAAGACCAAGTCAAGACTCTGCAGCGCGTTCGCGTCACCCGTCCTACGAGAACACCGACATCGGACGGGTACACGGCGGTCACCGTCGCAGCGTGGAGAGGGGATCGAGATGAGATGTGATCATGGCCACGAAGGCAAGTCTGCGGTAAATGAGTATGTTGGAAGGATACTTTTCCGNTTTTTTTTTTTTAAATCCTAAAGAATTGCAATGAAGAAAAGAACTAGACTAGGGGAAGAAGAACCTTTTTCCCGGCGCCTCGAGGCGAGCGTGTGCCTGCAGAATTCATTTTATTGCTCGTCCATTTCCTTCCGTCTACGCGAGACCAGTCGCCAACTTGATGTTGAAAATCACAGATCACGGGAGCACAATGTCACGAATCACGTAATAGAATGTCAAAAGAAACATAATCAGTATTAGTAAGCAATGACCATGTGTCCGGGGTCCGTAAAGGACGAGTAAGATCAGAGAATCCGGGAATTTGGTTTGAGAGAAAGAACAAAACGAGTTAAACAAGTAGAAACCGAAAACGCAAAATTACGGCATCGTCGTGCTACTTTAAAAAATATTATGTTGATCATTGGCACTTTTGTGCGGAAGACGACGTATGCGTGAGAGCGCCGTCGAAGATTAGCAGGAGTTGTACTTACTCGTTAATTAATCTTTGGGCGGAGGTCAAGATATGCGGAGAGTTCGAAGTTGTAAGTTGTAATTTGCTCGCCACTTGTTTCACTTTCAAGTTGTCCTCAGTGCGCCCGCGGAGACGAGTTCGAAAGAGCTTGGACATTGATCTCAGTATTCAGAGCAGATACACGCGTATATATTCTTCTACGGCCGGCTTCTCTCGCTTAACTCAAAACACGAAAACATGAAACACAAAGAAAAGGACACCTACATACGCGAAGAGGGCGGGACCGGCGCTACGGGGTAGATTCACTTGTTTGCTCGTGACGGATCCAGCCGTGCGATGCATGGCGCGTAGGACGAACGTGGGCTGCTATTCGATCAACTAGTACTTGCTTGCCTGTAGGCTGCCTTTTTAGACTGAATCTATGACCCACGGTAGGTATGAGGTTGGAAGTTGGAATTAACTCGGATGCTTTTCTTTTTCTTCCCTTTCCTTTCCTTTTTCTTTCTTCCTTTTTTTTTCTTGGTTCCCGCATAGCCCGGGTGGGAAACTGAAGGCTAATTATCGATGCTCAGTAATCAATATTTAGTAATGACTGATGGTGATTGTGGCTGGGTGGCGTCGCGGGCATACGACGGACTCGGAAGTAAAACGTGTTGGTTTGCAAATACCGACCATCACAACTTGCTTTGTATAAACTGAAGTCCGGTATGCTACGCTTTTGTGCCAAGAGCCAATCGGAGGATCACCCTTAAATACAGTGTGAACAGATTAATAAATTGAAGGAACCCTGCGGCTGAACCCTGAACACATATATATATATATATTCACATTAGAAATACCGTGTCCAGAGAGACACGTTGGAAAGTGGTTGGCTCTGAGTCTTTGTTCGCCGGACAATGTGGTTTGATGGTGTTCTGCTTGTTGATGGGTGGCGCTATTGTTGTGTTGGCTTACAGTGATGAGTGTCATGTCAATAGGGAAGGCGTTATTGCAAGATAGGAGTTTCTGAAATATCCGAGTTTTTTTTTTCTTTCGGAAGCGAAGCGTAGGAGGGTATGTTGCGAGGGAGTGAAGGCGACGATCAGGGCGGAGGATTAATATTATGCTGTAGCAGAGATGGAGGAACCATAGTTATTTATGCGGACGATCGGGAGTTCTACCCTTTTAAACCTTTCTTTCCTCGTTATTTTTTGTTTGAGACCACGCTGCGTTCTGGAAGGGAGCGCTGGGACGTCGAAGATAGATCCCGACGTCCTGCAGAAGATAAAAAGCTTGGAGGTGAGAGCGTCTCACGCTCGCGCTCGGATAATACGCCTTGCGTGAAAGGGACCACGTATGCTTCGGGTGTGAGTTTGAGGACACCTTAGATTCGAATCTAGGGAAGTTGCTCGCCGTCGCAGTGCGTGAGTGAGTGTATATATATACCATGCTGCATACGTATGTGCTCGGCGCGGCGGGAGGGAGCTGTGGATGAGGGGGAAATTGCGGAAAGACCTCGGGAAACAGAAACAGTTTTATTGCTATATTCCTCCTCTTCATAACAGCCCTGCTTGGCATGCAAGAAGAAAACTGACTATGACTCTGAAGCGGCTTGGCACACACCAACGTGATTAATATATTATTTTAAATTAAGAAGTGTGACAGATGTATCTACTGTTACATAATTAAAATATAAACTCTTTTGATATGGAGAATATTAATGTTGCGCACGTGGTACAGGACCCCGTTGTACATACAGAGGGGGTGTTTTGAAAAGCTACACTTAAAGAAAAGAGGCTCATATCCGCCATTGCGAGCACCAAGAGTCTGCAAATAATGCAGAGAGTATACAAGCATAACACTATATTATTGTTATTGAAACTATGTAGCGTAATTCAAGCTGTTCATATGAAGCGAGATTTTGTGAGATGGGAGCCACCTTCCTTTTTAGGCCAGTCCGTAACTTTTTAAATAAATCCCTGTATATATTTTCTTTCATCATCGTCTGTCTCTCTCCTCCCCGTGCCCGTACTACGCAGCACCGAGCTCTGAGCTCTCCTCTCTACTACGTTTTCTCTTCTCAACAGCGACGACAACATCGCCAACGACATCGACAGCGACAGAGCCACTTATACGCGCACGCCACAGCTCACCTCTACTGAACCCGCCTCGGTATGACGGCTGTGATGACCCCGCCTGCCGCCCTCCATTTCATGCCCAACGTCCATTCTGCGCCCGCACCTTTAACCGTGTCGGCCCCTCGTTCTGGCATCTTGCTCAACGCATCGCCCTGTTCATCTGCTCCTAACTCGCCGAAGCGCACGCCCTACCTCCTTTCGCCTTTCTCGTCTGGCACGGGCCAGACGCTGTCATCCCACTCCTCGGCATCTTCATCCACCTCGTCCACAGACGACTTTGCTTCGTCTACCTCAGCGACCAGCCCCGGTGGTACACCCGCCCTGAATGCTACGACATCTCAACACCAACAACCAAGCCGCAAGATCCGTTTTGCTCCGCTTCCTGAGCCCCGACGCGACGGTTATGAGGACGACTCTCCACTCCCCAGCACCTTCGCAGAAGCAGACAGCGCAGCCTCCTCTCCCCGCCTGAACTTCATTTCCCCACTAGTATCCCCACAAATCATTCCCCCGACACCTACTGGCCTTGCTAACTCGCCCAGTGTGTCTCAACTTGCTACCAGCTCCTGTTCCACACTTGGACTCTCCTTTGATGGCATTGACCCGCCCGACAGCGGCCAGGCCACCGAGACCAGCACTATCGCGGGCTCAGAATGCGGCACCGATGAGACGCAGACTGCCATGCCCTCCAGGAAGAAGGTGCTGAGCTGGACACGTCTTCTACGCCTCCCAAAATATGCGCCTAGGCAGGGCACGGGCGCAGGTCGCTCGACCGACGAATACATAGGCATCGCGAACCTATTCCGCGCATCCTCGCGAGAGTCCACAGTATCCGTGTGTTCGCTCGGCGGTTTCGCTGCGAGCGACGCGAACGGGAGCACGTCGAGTCTCGCTGGTCCAGTCTCAAGGCGGAAAAGTATCGGGGCAGATGGTGCTGTATCGCCTGCCTTCAGCTTCCGCGGGGGCCTCCCACTCAAGCCTGTTGTAAGCGATGCTAGCACCGCCGCGGCTCCTGCAGTCTCCAGCAAGAGGAGTTCTGCGTCTGCAAACGCACCATTGCAGGCGAGTTCAAGTGCGGGCTCGAGTTCGGCACCACCCACGGTGCGTCGCGGGACGCGGCTGCTGAATGGGCGGGTATATGGTGCACGAAATACACCGACTGCGAATCCATTCGCAACTGTGCGCGATGCGGAGCCTGAGTTTGTCGAGTGGGGGCACGGTGGGATGGGTAGTGTGAAAGGAGCACGCGCAACGAAGAATGCGAGTGCATGGGCGGCACTGCAGAGCAGTCAGAGACTGCTTGTGGGGCATGCTGTGGATGAGGAGCGGGATGATGATGATGACGGGAGTGGGATGGGCTGGGTTAGGCGACGGAGGGAGCAGCGGGAGCGCGAGAAGAAAGAACGGGAGCGGCTGGAGAGTGAGAAGAAGTTAGAGATGGAGGGGGAGAAAAAAAGAGAGCGTTGAGACGGCGCAGGAAGCGGGTTCGTCTGCTGCGGTAGCGGATGTAGCGCACCCATCAGTTTCTGCGGACGCGAGCGAGGGGAAAGAAGCTCAGGACGGCGAAAGCAATGCGAAGTCGAAGATGGAGGTGTCCGAAGTGAAAACAACGGAGAAAGAGACAGGAGAAGAAGGCAAGTCTCTTGCGGAGAAATCAGAGAAGCAGGACTTGGAGCACGTTTATACAGCCGTAACGGTACCCGCATTGAAGCCGAAAGTCCATCATCACCACTCGCATCCGTTTGCGACACATTCGGTGCATTCGGCACATTCGAATTTGCACGCGAGTGTACCTGGGAATGGTACGGGCTCGCCTATTACTGAGCACGTCGCGGCGAGCCCCGATTTCGGCGGCGCGTGTCCGAGCCCGTTCGGAGCCGTGGGTGTGATAGAGCCTTCAGAAGGAGAAGGCGAAGGAATCACGAGCATGATCATGGATGAAAGCACAGATGCAGGCGCCGGCACGCTTACGCCAACGAGCACGTCTAGCTCGAGCCTCGATGACTCTGAAGACGATGGAGAGGTCATGAACATTGACGATGCGGATGAAGAAGGCGAGGACGAAGAGGATGAGGATACAGAAGGCAGAGAAGAGAATGTGAGTTTGTTGCTTGATATGTGTTCATTTCTCTCAGCATTTCTTTGTGTACTTTGCGAACATTTTTTGTGTTCAACTTCCATCCCAACATGCACAATTCGGTTTTATTCTTAATTTGTTCTTACTGTGCGGTTTTGTATGGCGTCGTTGCCATTTTGTTGACATTTTATTTGATCTGGGTGGTGTGCTGACTTGTCGGTCGAATTTTTAGGATCAGACACGCAAGACCGCGATCGGTGCGGGCGTGGAGAAGGTCTCGCGGCACAAGGATTGAACGAGCAATATAATACTTGGCTAGGATCAGCAGCATGAAGAATCAATGTGGAATTTCGCTCTGAATATCAGATGAATTTCATCGTCGAATTTTTGCGATACCGTGTACGCGAGATCGATCTACTTAAAAAAATGATGCTGCCCGCATCCTTGTCCATCCCCTCATTTTCCGCTGCACTCTGATTTCCGCACTCTCGCCTGATCTCACCTCACGTCTAACCTACAATCTACACTTCTGACCTACTTATATCTCTTCAATGCTCTAGCTTGATTGGCTCGACTGGGCACTGGCACGCGCCAAATTCATCTATGATTATGCACCCTAATACCTATACCAGCACTTATGCACAGTCCACAATGACATAAGAAAAGCGGGACCGCCTCAATTATCTTGGCTTCGTGTTCCCAATCACGTCGCATTTCTATCCATCCCCAAAAGGCAGCATGTCTTTTGAGTCTTGCTGTCGGCGGGCATAGCTAGCGGCTCTTGGCATTTACATTTGCTTCCGCATTCTCGGAGGCATGTGGGTAGTAACGATGTCTCGGTGCATGGAAGGAACGACGGCGAGTGTCCGAGGGGCTTCGTTTGTCGATTTGTATATGTCTTCTGGGTTCGACAAGCGCTCGGGTACGTCCGTGAGCGTAGGCCAAACTTTCTGGTGGCGTTACTGAAGACGCAGTGGACGCAGAGATGATGTCTCTGCCTTGAGGCGAGGTGGTGCGATAAGTTCATGTGCTGCTGAGGCACTCTCACCCTTTCTTTCTGAGATGCTAAGGGTGCTGTGAACGTTCGTCGGATTACTTGTCCGTTCTGCTTTTCCCTATTCTCTTTTCCTTTGGATTTCTTTCTGTTCGTTCTGGGTTTTTCGCTGTGCATAAAACAATCAATCACCCGTCTCTTCATCCAGTGATCGTCAGTTCCACCATCATATTATATTGTGCCATCGCATACATCCCATAATATCCGCGCGTCTACCACCGTCGACAGGGGNAAAAAAAATGCAATGCACCCGACTGACCATTTTGATCTGATCCAATTCACTATCCACTATATAAATTCAATTCAATCCACCTTCTAGTCCAAATTTTCAGTCCAACACATCTCACCACTCCGCTGTTCACCTCTTTGTTGTCCTTCCTTCGTCGCCGTCATATTGTTCCCTTTACCGCCATCGCCGTCATCACCGTTATTCCTATCTCATCTCGAAACTTATCTCAAATTTAGTTTTACATTATACTCGTTCTATCATACTTCCCAGTTTACTTTTTAGTACTATGATATCCCTTATGGTTTTTGGTTTCCTATCTCCGTGTTGTTCGCGATACGACAGAAACCCAGTCCAGCTCAACTCAACTCGATCGAACTCGGCCTAGCTCGATTGTCGTTAAGGGCTGCCGTTAGTGTTGTATACATACGAGCATATGCCACGCACTCGACTCGACTCGACTCTTTGTTCCCCTGTTCTCGTCGTTCTCCTTCGACTTATTTTATTATGTACNTTTTTTTTATCCCTCTCTGTTTCAGTTCACGTTTGATCCAGTTATCAGTGTATGGTTTTGGTTTTAGTTGGGTTCTTTTATCATCACTTCGTTTCCGGTTTTGAATTTGGTTTAGTGTCTGTTCTTCGTTTTTTGTTTCGCGTCCTCCCGTATGAGTCCTCGTATTTTTTGTTTGATTCAGATTCAACATTGTCAATGGCTTCCTTCTACAACTCATATATATATAATATTACTGTGGAGTTTCTGCAAAATTTGTCGGTCGACTAAACTTTGTTTCAAATTTTTCCAATCTCTATTTAGGTTTTGGGTATAGGGTCGTATGGAGCTGTCTGAAACTGGGTCTGAATTGTGTCATTTTTGGAAGTGTCTACAAGTCACCGGTCTAATGAACTAGGTGAGCACCTGGCTGAAAGTGCTACAGACCTCTACCTTTTCTTTGCACCACTCTAATGTATCTGGAATTGAGTGAGTTGTGTGGTCAAAAACAACAGGAGCAAGTGAAAAGCATCCACAGAAATTGTTAATTGACCTCAAAGCAGGGATTCATACTTTGGATTCAGGTCCTGAAAAAGAATTATATGTTCACAGTAGCTATATGTACAATGATATGAAATAATTAGTGTGCATATCAAGTGTAGAACAATCACAGAAAAATGAACAGGATCATGAAGAAAAATGTATGTCACTTGCTTGAGACTTTGTGCATAAAAGTATAAGTGACTATATACGATGACTACAAACAGGTGTTCAAGGCTCAAATTCGCACATTTACCCAAATATTTTATTTCTACATCATATGAGAAGCTTAAGGTTTAGGAATGCTATTTGCCAATTACAATTCATTGTTCATATGACTCTAACTAAATAATAAATTATTTACATAATTATGCTTACAAATATCTGTGGTAGCATGTCGATCCGTCGGGTCCACAGAAGATCATCACAATAGAAATACTAGATACGTGTTGGGGCATATTTTTCAAATGTGTAGTGCAACGCTACGACAACAAATATGTTATTTTACGCTTTCAATTTACCGAATGATTTAAATTGTAAAGAGACCGTCATTTGGGGGTATTTAGTGTACATATATTGTACACGGATATAGGAATATTGCAAGCGCTGGCCCAGGCATTGGAGCTAGCGCCTTATATTAGAAAGATCAATTATACAAGCCAGTCCTGCCATGAGTCAGACATCACCAGTGATAATGTAAACAGGTCCTGGAACGTGCCCGAAGGCGTTGAGTGGGAGCGCCAGGCTCTATACATGCGTAACGTGCATGCTCGAGAAGAGTGATGGCCTCCGAGCGTGTAAGTCCGAGTTGACGAGTTGGCATCGACGGATACGCAGATGCGGTAGGTTCCAATGCACATTCATCATGATATGGTCACTACGACCGTTTCCGCAGTCTGGTATATTTGATATCCATTCTGAGACTCATATCCCGCGTACGGGTCAGCTGTTGTGCGTTTTTGGATAGTGAGTTCCTAGTTCATGATTCATGGATCATGCCCCGCGGATTATGAATCAGGACGAGTCTCAGTTAATAGAGGCTAATGGGGGATTAGAAGGAGAAGGTTCGTGGGTGAGACGAGGCAGGAGGGTATTAAGGCTGTGTGTAGTGGTCATGAACAATGCAGGGGTATTGAGAAGAAGTTGATATGAATATGATATCCGTGAATAATCAAAAAACAGGGTCCAAGAATAAGATGGGGAAAGGCTCCGCCGAACAGATACGAGGCGCACCAGAGCTCAGTTGTACCGCGCAAGTCGCGCGACTTCGCCACGCACACGCTGTGAGAGGCATACTGTCCGCCACAATCCGATCTGCGTGCGCGGGACGGTCCAGCCGTCTGGCAGACGGTCCTCGCCGAAGAACTGTACGAGCCTGTCGTGCGAGATGACGA